>JAOTAX010121899.1:5302-21297 GCA_025629825.1 Erythroxylum guanchezii | reverse complement strand
AGAGAGCTCCAAATCAGATCTTACCTATTGGATGTCAAGAGGCAAGACTCAAGAACGACATACTAATATTTTGATCTTGATTAGAGGTCATTCTGTAATCGATCGAGGCTTGAGCAAACTTTGATATGAACGTTTTCTCTCTTCTGGGCACCATTCTCTTTAGCACAAAAAATCTAATAATCATCACCACTATATGACATAATACAAACTCGTATACAAACAGGGCTAGATAGAAAATACTATGTTAGAGAGCTCCAAATTAGATTCCAACCATTGAATGTCAAGATGCAAGACTCAGGAACATCATACTAAAATTTTGCCACGATCAGAGATCATTCAGTTATCGATCAAGACTAGAGCAAATTTTGATATGAATGTTTTCTCTCTTCTAGGCAATTTTCTCTTTCGCAAAAAAAATCTAATAATCATAAAAAATATATGACCTAATACAAACTCGTATATAAGGAGGGCTAGATAGAAAATACTACGTTAGAGAGCTCGAAATCAGATCCTACTCGTTGGATGGCATGAGGCAAGACTCAAGAACAACTTACTAATATTTTGATCTCGATGAGAGGTCGTTTGGTAATCTATCGAGACTTGAGCAAATTTTGATATGAACGTTTTCTCTCTTCTAAGGACCTTTCTCTTTGTCACAAAAAAATCTAATAATCAACATTAGTATTTGATATAATACAAACTCGTAAACAAGGAAGTCCATACAGAAAATACTAAGTTAGAGAGCTCCACATCAGATTCTATCCATTGGATGACAAGATGCGAGACTCAATAACAACATACTAAAATTTCATCTTTATCAGAGATCGTTTGGTCATCGATCTAGACTAGAGTAAATTTTCATATGAACGTTTTCTCTCTTCTGGGCACTTTTCTCTTTGGCACAAAAAAAATCTAATAATCTTCACCAATACAAGGAGGGCTAGATAGAAAATACAAAGTTAGAGAGCTTGAAATCAGATTCTAACTGTTGGATGTCAAGATGTAAGACCCAGGAACAACATACTAAAATTTCTTCCCGATCAGATATCGTTTGGTCATCGATCGACAGAAGAGCAAATTTTGATATAAAAGTTTTCTCTCATTTAGGAACTTTTCTCTTTAGCACCAAAAACCTAATAATCATCAAGAATATATGACATAGCACAAACTCATATACAAGGAGCGCTATACGGAAAATACTATATTAGAGAGCTCCAAATCAGATTCTAACTATTGGATGTCAAGATGTAAGCCACAGGAACCACATACTAACATTTTGCACCGATCAGAGATTGTTTGGTCATCGATCAAGGCTAGAGCAAATTTTGATATGAACGTTTTCTCTCTTCTTGGCAATTTTCTCTTTGGCACAAAAAAATCTAATAATCATCGCAAATATATGACCTAATACAAACTCGTATATATGGAGGGCTAGATGGAAAATACTATGATAGAGAGCTCCAAATCAGATCCTCCTCGTTGGATGTCAAGAGGCAATATTCAAGAACAACATCCTATTATTTTGATCTCAATCAGAGGTCGTTTCGTAATGGATCGAGACTTAAACAAATTATAATATGAACGTTTTCTCTCTTCTGGACACCTTTCTCTTTGGCATAAAAAATCTAATAATCATCACGAATATATGACATAATACAAACTCGTATACAAGGAGGGCTTCATAGAAAATGTTATGTTAGAGAGCTCCAAATCAGATCCTACACGTTGGATGTAAAAAGGCAAGACTCAAGAACAACATAATAATATTTTGATCTCGATCAGAGGTCGTTTGGTAATCGATGGAGGCTATAGAAAATTTTGATATGAACGTTTTCTCTTTGGCACAAAAAAATATAATAATCATCACCAATTTGTGACCTAATACAAACTCGTATATAAGGAGGGCTAGACAGAAAATACTAAGTTAGATAGCTCCAAATCAGATTCTAACCACTGAATCTCAAGATGCAAGAGTCAGGAACAACATACTAAAATTTAGTCCCGATCAAAGATCGTTTGGTCATCAATCAAGACTACAGCAAATTTTGATATGAACGTTTTCTCTCTTCTGGGCACTTTTCTCTTTGGCACAAAAAAATCTAATAATCATCACCAATATTTGACCTAATACAAACTGGTACACAAGGAGGGCTAGATAGAAAATACTATGTTAGAGAGCTGTAAATCAGATTCTACCTTTTGAATGTCAAAAGGCATGACTCAAGGACAACATACTAATATTTTGATCTCGACCAGTGGTCATTGGGTAATCAATCGAGGCTTATGCAAATTTTGATATGAACGTTTTCTCTCTTCTGGGCGCCCTTCTTTTTGACACAAAAAAAGCTAACAATCATCACTAGTATAAGATATAATACAAACTCGTATACAAGAAGGGCTAGACAGAAAATACTAAGTTAGAGAGCTCCAAATCAGATTCTAACCGTTAGATGTGAATATGCAAGACTCAGGAACAACATACTAAAATTTTGTCCCGATCAGATATCGTTTATTCATCGATTAAGACTAGAGCAAATTTTGAAATGAACATTTTCTCTCTTCTAGGCAATTTTCTCTTTGGCACAAAAAAATATAACAATCATCACCAATATATGACCTAATACAAACTCGTATACATGGAGGGCAAGATAGAAAATATTATGTTAGAGAGCTCCAACTCAGATTCTACGCATTGGATGTCAAGAGGCAAGACTCAAGAACAACAGACTAATATTTTGATCTCGATCAGAGGTCATTTGGTAATTGATCGAGGCTTGAACAAATTTTGATGTGAACAATTTCTCTCTTCTGGGAACCTTTCTCTTTTGCACAAAAAATCCTAATAATAATCACTAGTATATGACCTAATGCAAACTCATATAGAAGGGGGGCTAGACAGAAAATACTAAGTTAATGAGCTCAAAATAAGATTCTAACTGTTAGATGTCAAGATGCAAGACTCATGAACATACTAAAATTTTCGTCGCGATCAGATATCGTTTGGTCATCGATCGAGACTAGAGCAAATTTTCATATAAACGTTTTCTCTCTTCTGAGTACTTTTCTCTTTGGCACAAAAAAACCTAATAATCTTGAAGAATATATGACATAACCCAAACTCATATACAAGCAGGGCTAGACAGAAAATACTATGTTAGAGAGCTCCGAATCAGATTATAACCATTGCATATCAAGATGCAAGACTCGGGAATAACATAATAAAATTTTGTCTCGATCAGAGATCGTTTGGTGATTGATCATGACTAGAGAAAATTTTGATATGAACGTTTTCTCTATTCTGGGCAATTTTCTCTTTGGCTCAAAAAAATCTAATAATCATCACCAATATATGACCTAATACAAACTCGTATACAAAGAGGGCTAGATAAAAAATACTATGCTAGAAAGCTCCAAATCAAATCCTACCCATTGGATGTCAAAAGGCAAGACTCAAGAACAACATACTAATATTTTGATCTCGATCAGAGGTCATTTGGTAATCGATCGAAGCTTGAGCAAATTTTGATATGATCATTTTCTCTCTTCTAGGTAGCTTTCTCTTTGGCAAAAAAAAATCTAATAATCATTACCAATATATGACATATTACAAACTCGTATACATGGAGGGCTAGACAGAAAATACTAAGTTAGAGAGCTCTAAATTTGATTTTAATCGTTAGATGTCAAGGTGCAAGACTCAGACACAAAATACTAAAATTTTGTCCCGATAAGAGATCGTTTGGTCATCGATTGAGATTAGAGCAAATTTTGATATAAACGTTTTCTCTCTTCTAGGCACTTTTCTCTTTGACATAAAAAAATTAATAATCATTAATAATATATGACAAAACCCAAACTCGTTTACAAAGAGAGCTAGACAGAAAATACTATGTTAGAGAGCTCTAAATCAGATTCTAACCATTGGATGTGAAGATGCAAGACTTAAGAACATCATACTAAAATTTCGTCACGATCAGAGATCGTTTGGTCATCGATCGAGACTAGAGCAAAATTTTGATATTAACTTTTTCTCTCTTCTGGGCACCTTTCTCTTTGGCATAACAAAATCTAATAACCATCACAAATATTGACATGATACAAACTCGTATACAAGCCCTGGGCTAGATAGAAAATACTATGTTAGAGAGCTCCAAATCAGATTCTAAACCTTTGGACGTCAAGATGCATGACTCAGGAACAACATACTAAAATTTTGTCCTGATTAGAGATCGTTTGGTCTTCTATCGAGACTAGTGCAAATTTTGATATGAACGTTTTCTCTCTTTCCTCTTTGGCAAAAAAAAATCTAATAATCATTTCCAATATATGACCTAATACAAACTCGTATACAAGTAGCGCTAAATAGAAAATAGTTTGTTAGAGAGCTACAAATCAGATTCTACCCGTTGGACGTCAAAAGGAAGGACTCAAAAACAACTTACTAATATTTTGATCTCGATCAGAGGTCATTTGGTAATCGATCGAGGCTTGAACAAATTTTGATATGAACGTTTTTGATCTTCTTGACACCTTTCTCTTTGGCACAAAAAAATCTAATAATCATCACTAATATATGACATAATACAAACTCATATACAAGGAGGGCTAGAAAGAAAATACTAAGTTAGAGAGCTCCAAATCAGATTCTAACCGTTGACTATCGAGATGCAAGACTTAGGAATGATATTCTAAAATTTCGTCCCGATCAGAGATCGTTAATTCATCGATCAAGACTAAAGAAAATTTTCATATGAACATTTTTTCTCTTCTGGGCAATTTTCTCTTTGGCACAAAAAAATCTAACAATCATCTCCAATATATGACCTCATACAAACTCGTATACAAGGAGGGCTAGATAGAAAATACTATGTTGGAGAGCTCCAAATCATATTCCACCCGTTGGATGTCAAGAGGCAAGACTCAAGAACAACATACTAATATTTTGATCTCGACCAGAGGTCATTTTGTAATCGATCGAGGCTTGAGTTAATTTTGATAAGAACGTTTTCTCTCTTCTGGGTACCTTTCTCTTTGGACAAAAAAAATCTAATAATCACCACTAATATATGACATAATACAAACTCGTATACAAGGAGGGCTACACAGAAGATACTAAGTTAGAGAGCTCCAAATCAGATTCTAATCGTTAGATGTCAAGATGCAAGATTCAGGAAAAATATATTAAAATTTTGTCCTGATCATAGATCACTCGGTCATCGATCGAGACTAGAGCAAACTATGATATGAACGTTTTCTCTCTTTTGGGCAATTTGCTTTTTGGCACAAAAAATCAAACAATCATCACCAATATATGACATAATACAAACTTGTAAACAAAGGAGGGCTAGACAAAAAATACTAACTTAGAGAGCTACAAATCACATTTTAACCGTTGGATGTCGAGATGCAAAACTCAGGAATAACATACTAAACTTTTGTCCCGATCGAAGATCATTTGGTCATCCATCGAGACTAGAGCAAATTTTGATATGAACGTTTTCTCTCTTCTAGGAACTTTTCTCTTTGGCACAAAAAAATCTAATAATCTTCACCAATATATGACATAATACAAACTCGTATACAAGGAAGGCTAAATAGAAAATACTATGTTAGATGTCAAGATGCAAAACTGAGGAACAACAAACTAAAATTTCGTCCCGATCAGAGATAGTTTGGTAATTGATCAAAACTATAGCAAATCTTGATATCAACCTTTTCTCTTTTCTAGGCACTTTTCTTTGGCACAAAAAGTCTAATAATCACCACCAATATTTGACTTACTACAAAATCGTATGCAGGGAGGGCTAGACATAAAATACTAAGTTAAAGAGCTCCAAATCAGATTCTAACTGTTGGATGTGAAGATACAAGATTCAGGAACAACATACAAAAATTTCATCACGATCAGAGATCATTTGGTTATCGATCGAGACTACAGTAAACTTTGATATGAACGTTTTCTCTCTTCTAGTCACTTTTCTTTCTGGCACAAAAAAATCTAATAATCATCACCAATATATGACATAATACAAACTTGTATATAAGGAGGGCTAGAATGAAAATATTATGCTAGAGAGCTCCAAATCAGATTCTAACCGTCAGATATCAAAAGGCAAGACTCAAGAACAACATACTAATATTTCATCTTGATTAGAGGTCCTTTGGTAATCGATCGAGGTTTGAGCATATTTTGATATGAACATTTTCTCTCTTCTGGGAACCTTTCTCTTTGGCACAAAAAAATCTAATAATCATCACCAATATATGACATAATACAAACTCGCATACAAAGAGAGCTATAGAGAAAATACTAAATTAGAGAGCTGGAAATCCGATTCTAACCGTCGGATGTCAAAAGGTAACACTCAAGAACGACATCCTAATATTTCAACTCGATCAGAGATCGTTTGGTAATCGATCGAGACTCAAGCAAATTTTGATATAAACGTTTTCTCTATTCTGGGCACCTTTCTTTTTGGACAAAAAAAATATAATAATCATCACCAATATATGACATAATACAAGCTCGTATACAAGTAGGGCTAGACAGAAATAAAAAGTTAGGGAGATTCAAATCAGATTCTAATCGTTAGATGTCAAGATGCAAGACTCATGAACAACATACTAAAATTTCGTCTTGATCAGAGATCGTTTGGTCATCGATTCAAAATAGAGCAAATTTTGATATGAACGTTTTCTCTCTTCTTGGCACTTTTTTTTTGGCACAAAAAAATCTAATAAATATCACCAATATAACTCATAATACAAACTCGTATATAAGGAGGGCTAGACAAAAAAGACTGTGCTAGAGAGTTCCAAATTAGATTCTAACTGTCGAAAGTCAAGAGGCAATACTCAAGAACAACATTTTGATATGAACGTTTTCTCTCTTCTGGCACTATTTTTTTGGCAAAAAAAATCTAATAATCATCGCCAATATATGACATAATACAAACTCGTATACAAGGAGGGCTAGAGAGAAAAATACTAAGTTAGAAAGCTCCAAATTCGATTCTAACCGTTCAATATCAAGATGCAAGACTCAAGAAGAACATACTAAAATTTTGTCCCGATCAGAGATCGTTTGGGCATCGATCGAGACTAAAGTAAATTTTGATATGAACTTTTTCTCTCTTCTAGGCAATTTTCTCTTTGACAAAAAAAAATCTAATAATTATCACCAATATATGGCATAATACAAACTCGTACACATGTAGACCTAAACAAAAAAAAAACAAAGTTAGAGAGCTGCAAATCAGATTCTAATCGTTGGATGTCAAAATGTAAGACTTAGGAACAATATATTAAAATTTCTTCCCAATCAGAGATCGTTTGGTTATTGATCAAGACTAGAACAAGCTTTGATATGAACGTTTTCTCTCTTCTGGGCAATTTTCTATTTGGCACAAAAAAAATCTAACAATCATCACCAATATATGACATAATACAAACTTGTATACAGAGGAGGGCTAGACAAAAAATACTAAGTTAGAAAGCTACAAATCAGATTCTGAAAGTTGGATGTCAAGATGAAAAGACTCAAGAACAACATACCAAAATTTCGTGCCAATTAGAGATCATTTGATCATCGATCGAGACTAAAGCAAATTTTGATATGAATGTTATCTCTCTTCTGGGCAATTTTCTCTTTGGCACAAAAAATCTAATAATTATCACTAACATAAGACATAATACAAACTCGAATGCAAATAGGGCTAGACAGAAAATACTACGTTAGAGGGCTTCAAATCAGATTCTAACCGTTGGGTTTCAAGATTCAAGACGCAGGAACAACATACCAAAATTTCGTCCCGAACACAGATCGGTTGGTTATCTATCGAGACTAGAGCAAATTTTGTTATGAACGTTTTCCCTCTTCTGGGCACGTTTTTCTTTGGCACAAAGTAATCTAATAATTATTACCAATTTATGACATAATAAAAACTCATCTATACGGAGGACTAGGCAAAAAATACCGTCCTAGAGAGTTCCAAATTAGATTATAACAATCGGATGTCAAGTGGCAAGACTCAAGAACAAGATACTAATATTTCATCTCGATTAGAGGTCATTTGGTAATCGATCGAGACTTCATCAAATTTTGATATGAACTTTTTCTCTCTTCTAGCCACTTTTCTTTGGTCCAAAAAATCTGATAATCACCACAAATATATTACTTAAAACAAACTTGAATACAAGGAGGGTTACAAAGAAAATACTAAGTTAGAGAGCTCCAATCAGATTTTAACCATTGGATATCAAGATGCAAGGCTCAGGAACAACATACTAAAATTTCGTCCCGATCAGAGGCGTTTGGTCATTGATCGAGACTAGAGAAAAATTTGATATGAACGTTTTCGCTTTTCTAGGCACTTTTCTCTCTGGCACAAAAAAAATCTAATAATCATCACCAATATATGGCATAATACAAACTTGTATACAAGAAGAGCTAGACAAAAAATACTATGCTATAGAGCTCCAAATTAGATTCTAACCGTCGGATGTTAAGAGGTAAGACTCAAGAATAACATACTAATATTTCATCTCGATTAGAGGTCGTTTGGTAATCGATCGAGGCTTGAGAATATTTTGATATGAACGTTTTCTCTCTTCTAGGCACTTTTCTCTTTGTGGCAAAAAAATCTAATAATCATCACCAATATATGACATAATACAAACTCGTATGCAAAGAGGGTTATACAGAAAATACTAAGTTAGAGAGCTCCAAATCATATTCTAACCGTTGGATGTCAAGAGATAAGACTCAAGAACAACATACTAATATTTCATCTCTACCAGAGGTCGTTCGGTAATCGATCGAGGCTTAAGAAAATTTTGATACGAACGTTTTCTCCCTTCTGGACACTTTTATCTTTGGCACAAAAAAATCTAATAATCATCACTAATATATGACACAAAGCAAACTTGTATACAAGGAGAGCTAGACAAAAAATACTATGCTAGAGAGCTCCAAATTAGATTCTAACCATCGGATGTCAAGAGGCAAGACTCAAGAACAACATACTAATATTTCATCTCGATCAGAGGTCCTTTGGCAATCGATCGAGGTTTGAGCATATTTTGATATGAACATTTTCTCTCTTCTAGGAACCTTTCTCTTTGGCACCAAAAAATCTAATAGTCATCACCAATATATGTCATAACACAAACTCGTATACAAAGAGGGCTATACAGAAAATATGAAGTTAGGGAGCTCCAAATCTGATTCTAAACATTGGATAACAAAATGTAAGTCTCAGGAAAAACATACTAAAATTTCGTCTTGATCAGAGATCGTTTGGTCATCGATCGAGACTAGAGAAAATTTTGATATGAATGTTTTCTCTCTTCTGGGCACTTTTCTCTTTGGCACAAAAAAATCTAATAATCATCACCAATATATGACATAATACAAATTAGATTCTAACCTTTAGATGTCAAGATGCAAGACTTAAGAATAACATACTAAAATTTCGTTTCCATCAGAGATTGTTCGGTAATCGATCGAGATTATAGAAAATTTTGATATAAACATTTTCTCTTTTCTGAGTAATTTTCCCTTTGGCACCAAAAAATCTAATAATCATCACTAATATGTGACAAAATACGAACTCATATACAAAGAGGTCTAGACAGAAAATACCAAGTTAGAGATTTCTAAATCAGATTCTAACCGTTGGTTGTCAAGATGCAAGACTTAGGAACAACATACTAAAATTTCATCCACATCAGAGATCGTTTGGTCATCGATCGAGACTAAAACAAATTTTCATATGAACGTTTTCTCTCTTCTGGGTACTTTTCTTTTTGGTAAAAGAAATCCAATAATCATCACCAATATATGAAATAATTCAAACTCGTATACAAGTAGGGCTAGATAGAAAATACTATGTTAGAGAGCTCCAACCCAGATTCTAACCATTGGACGCCAAGATACAATACTCAGAAAAAACATACCAAAATTTCTTCCCAATTAGAGGTCGTTTAGTCATCAATCAAGACTAGAGAAAATTTTGATGTGAACGTTTTCTCTATTCTGGGCAACTTTCTCTTTGGCACAAAAAAATCTAATAATCATCACCAATATATGACATAATACTAACTCATATATAAGGAGGGCTAGGCAGAAAATACTAAGTTAGAGAGATTCAAATTAGATTCTAATCGTTAGATGTCAAGATGCAAGGCTCAAGAACAACATACTAAAATTTCGTTTCAATCAGAAGCCGTTTGGTCATCGATTGAGACTAAATCAAATTTTTATATTAATGCTTTCTCTCTTTTGTCAATTATCTATTTGGCACAAAAACAAACTAAAAATCATCAGTAATATATAGCATAATAAACAATCTCGTATACAAGAATGGCTAAATAGAAAATACTATGTTAGAGAGCTCCAAATCAGATTCTAGCCATTGGATGTCAAAATGCAAGACTCAGAAACAATATATTAAAATTTTGTCCCGATCAGAGATCGTTTGGCAATCGATGAAGACTAGAGCAAATTTTGATATGAATCTTTTAGGTCTTCTAAGCAATTTTTTCTTTGGCACAAAAAAATCTGATAATCATCACCAATATATGCCAAGATAAGAACTCGTATACAAGGAGGGCTAGACAGAAAATACTAAGCTAAGTAGCTCAAAATTAGATTCTAACCGTTGGATGTCAAGATGCAAGACTCAAAAATAACATAATAAAATTTCGTCCCCATCAGCAATTGTTCGATCACCGATCGAGACTAGAGCAAATTTTGATATGAACGTTTTCTCTTTTCTGGGAACTTTTCTCTTCGGCACAAAAAAATCGAATAATCATCACCAATATATGTTATAATACGAACTAGTATACAAGAAGGGCTAGACAGAATATAAACTAGTATACAAGAAGGGCTAGATAGAAAATACTAAGTTAGAGAGCTTCGCATAAGATTCTAACTGTTAGATATTAAGATACAAGACTTAGGAACAACATACTAAAATTTCGCCCCGATCAGAGATCATTTAGTTATCGATCGATACTAGAGAAAATTTTGATATGAACGTTTTCTCCCCTCTGGGCACTTTTCTTTTTGGCACAAAAAATCTAATAATCATCAATAATATATGAAATAATACAAACTCACATACAAGGGACTAAATAGAAAATACTATGTTAGAAAGCTCCAAATCAGATTCTAACCGTTAGATGTCAAGAGGCAAGGCTCAAGAACAACGTAGTAATATTTCATCACAATCAGAGGTCATTTGGTAATCGATCAACGCTTGAGCAAATTTTGATATGAATATTTTCTCTCTTATGGGCACCTTTTTTTTGGCAGAAAATATCTAATAATCATCACCAATATATGAGAAAATACGAACTCGTATACAAGGAGAGCTAGACATAAAATACTATGTTAAAGAGCTCAAAATCAGATTCTAACCGTTGGATGTCAAGATGCAAGACTCAGAAACAACATACTAAAATTTCTTCCCGATCAGAGGTCATTCGATGAAATCGAGACTAGAGCAAATTTTTATATGAACGTTTTCTCTATTCTGGGCAATTTTCGTTTTGGCACAAAAAAAATCTAATAATCATAACCAATATATGACATAATACAAACTCGTATACAAAGAGGGCTAGACAGAAAATACTATGTTGGAGGGCCCAAATCAGATTCTAACCGTTGGATGTTAAGATGCAAGACTCAGGAACAACACATTAAAATTTTGTACCCATCAGAGATCGTTCGGCCATCGATTGCGACTATAGCAAATTTTGATATGAACGTTTTCTCTCTTCTGGGTACTTTTCTCTTTGGCAAAAAAAAATCTAATAATCATCACCAACATATAACACAATACAAACTCGTATACAAGGGGAGCTAGGAAGAAAATACTATGTTAGAGAGCTCCGAATCAGATTCTAACAGTTGGATGTCAAGATGCAAGACTCAAGAACAACATACTAAAATTTCTTCCCCGTCAGAGATCGTTCAGTCATCGATCGAGACTACAACAAATTTTGATATGAATGTTTTCTCTCCTTTGGGCACTTTTCTCGTTGGCCCAAAAAATTTTAGTAATCATCACCATCTTATGACATAATGCAAACTCGTATATAAGGAGGGCTATACATAAAATACTAAGTTAGAGAGTTCCAAATTTGGTTGTAACCGTTGGATACCAAGATGCAAGACTCAAGAACAACATACAAAAATTTCGTCCCGATCAGAGATCGTTTTCTCGTCGATCGAGACTAAAATTTTTTTTGATATGAACGTTTTCTATCTTCTTGACACTTTTCTGTTTGTCACAAAAAAAATCAAATAATCGTCACCAATATATGACATAATACAAACTCGTATATAAGGAGGGCTAAACAGAAAATGCTAAGTTAGAGAGCTCTAAATCACAACTAGAGGTCGTTCGATGATATCGAGACTAGAGCAAATTTTTATATGAACGTTTTCTCTATTCTGGGCAATTTTCTCTTTGGCACAAAAAAATCTAATAATCATCACCAATATATGACAAAATCTGAAATCGTATATAAGGAGGGCTAGACAAAAAATACTATGTTAGAGAGATTCAAATTAGATTCTAACCGTTGGATGTCAATATGCAAGACTAAGGAACAAAATACTAAAATTTTGTCCAGACCAAAAATCATTTGGTCATCGATCGAGACTAGAGCAAATTTTGATATAAACATTTTCTCTCTTCCGGGCAATTTTCTCTTTGGCACAATAAAATCTAACAATCATCGCTAATATATGACCTAATACAAACTCGTATATAAGGAGGGCTAGACAAAAAATGCTAAGATAGAGAGCTCCAAATCAGATTCTAACCGTTGCATGTCAAGATGCAAGACTCAGGAACAACATACAAAAATTTCGTTACGATCAGAGATCGTTTGGTCATCGATCGAGACTAGAGCAAATTTTGATATGAATGTTTTCTCTTTTCTAGGCAATTTTCTCTTTGACACAAAAAAATCTAATAATCATCACCATCATATGACATAATACAAACTCTTATACAAGGAGGGCTAGACAGAAAATACTATGTTAGAGAGCTCCAACTCAGGTTCTAACCGTTGGATGTCCAGAAGCAAGACTCAGGAACAACCTACTAAAATTTTATCCCGATCAGAGATCGTTTAGTCATCGATCCAGCCTTGAGCAAATTTTGATATGAACATTTTCTCTCTTCGAGGCACATTTCTCTTTGGCACAAAAAAATCTAATAATCATTACCAATATATAACATAATAGAAATTCGTATACAAGGAGGGCTGCACGTAAAATAATAACTTAGAGAGCTCCAAATTAGATTCTAACCGTTGGATGTCAAGATGCAAGACTTAGGAACAACGCATTAAAATTTCGTCCCGATCAGAAATCGTTTGGTTAGCGATCGAGAGCGATCGAGACTAGAGCAGATTTTGATATTAACATTTTCTCTCTTCTGGGCACTTTTCTCTTTGGCACAAAAAATCTAATAATTATCACCAATATATAACATAATACAAACTCATATACAAGGATAGCTAGATAGAAAATACTAAGTTAGAGAGCTTCAAATCAGATTCTAACCGTTGGATGTCAAGATGTAAGACTGAGGAACAACATACTAAAAGTTTGTTCTGATAAGAGATTGTTTTGTTAATGATTGAGACTAGAGAAAATTTTGATATGAGTGTTTTCTCTCTTCTAGGTACTTTTTTTTTGCACAAAAAAATCTAATAATCATCACCAATATATAACATAACACAAACTCGTATACAAGCAGGGCTAGATAGAAAATACTAAGTTAGAGAGCTCGAAATCAGATTCTAACCGTTGGATATCAAGATGCAAGACTCAGGAACAACATACTAAAATTTCATTCCGATCACAGATCCTTTGGTTATCAATTGACACTAGAGAAAATTTTGATATGAATGTTTTCTCTATTCTAGGCACTTTTCTCTTTGGTACAAAAAAATCTGTTAATCATCACCAATATATGACATAATGCAAACTCGTATACAAGGAGCGCTAGAAAGAAAATACTACATTAGAGAGATCCAAATCAGATTCTAACCGTTGGATGTTAATATGTAAGACTCAAGAATAACATACTAAAATTTCGTCTCGATCAGTGATCGTTTGGTCATCGATCCAGACTAGAGAAAATTTCTATATGAACGTTTTCTCTATTCTGGGCACTTTTCTCTTTAGCACAAAAAAATCTTGCAATCATCACCAATATATGACGTAATTCAATTTCGTATACAAGGAAGGATAGATAGAAAAAACTATGTTATAGAGCTCTAAATCATATTCTAACCATTGTATGTCCAGATACAAGACTCAGGAACAACATATTAAAATTTCATCCCGATCAGAGATCATTTGGTCAACGTTCGAGATTAGAGCAAATTTTCATATAAACGTTTTCTCTCTTCTGGGCACTTTTCTCTTTGGCACAAAAAAATCTAATAATCATCACCAATATAAGACACAATACAAACTCGTATACAAGGATGACTTGACAGAAAATAGTAAGTTAGAGAGCTCCAAATAAGATTCTAACCTTTGGATATCAGGATGCAAGACTCAGAAACAACATACTAAAATGTCGTCCTGATGAGAGATCGTTTGATCATCGATCAAGACTAGAGCAAATTTTGATATAAAGGTTTTCTCTCTTCTGGGAACTTTTCTCTTTCGCATAAAAAAATCTAATAACCATCACCAATATATGATATAATACAAACCCGTATACAAGGATGGCTTGACAAAAGTACTATGTTAGAGAGCTCCAAATCAGATTCTAACCGTTAGATACTAACACACAAGAATCTGGAACAACATACTAAATTTCGTCCCGATCAAATATCGTCTATTCATCGATCGAGACTATAGCAAATTTTGATATGAACGTTTTCTCTCTTTTGAGCACTTTTCTCCTTGGCACAAAAAAAATTAATAATCATCACCAATATATGACATAATAAAAACTTCTATGCAAGGAGACGTAGACAGAAAATACAAAGTTAGAGAGCTCCAAATTGGATTCTAACCGTTGTATGTCAAGATGCAAGACTTAGGAACAACATACTAAAATTTCGTCCCGATCAGAAATCGTTTGGCTATCGATCAAGGCTAGAGCAAATTTTCATATGAACGCTTTCTCTCTTTTGAGCAATTTTCTATTTGGCACAAAAAATCTAATAATCATCACCAATATATGGCATAATACAAACTCGTATACAAGAAGGGCTAGACAGAAAATACTATGTTAGGGTTCTCCAAATTAGATTCTAACCATTAGATGACAAGATACACGACTCAGGAACAACATACTAAATTTTTTTCCTGTTCAGAGGTCGTTTGGCCATCGATCGAGACGAGAGCAAATTTTGATATGAACGCTTTCTCTCTTCTGGACAATTTTCTCCTTGGTGCAAAAAGATCTAAAAATGATCATCAATATATGACATAATACAAACTCGTATACAAAGAGGACTAGAACGAAAATACTATGTTAGTGAGCCCCAAATCAGATTCTAACCGTTAGATGTCAAGATGCAAGACTCAGGAATAACATACTAAAATTTAGTCACGATCAGAAATCGTTTGGTCATCGATTGAAACTAGAGCAAATTTTGATATAAATGTTTTCTCCCTTCTGGGCAATTTTCTTTGTCGCACAAAAAAATATAATAATCATCGCCAATATATGGCATAATACAAACTCGTATACAACGGGGGCTAGATAAAAAATACTATGATAGAGAGCTCCAAATCAGATTCTAACCATTGGATGTCAAGATGCAAGACTGAGGAACAACAAACTAAAATTTCATCCCAATCAGCAGTCATCGATCGAGACTAGAGCAAATTTTTATATGAATGTTTTCTGTCTTCTGGGTACTTTTCGCTTTGGCACAAAAAATCTAATAATCATCACCAATATATGGCATAATACAAACTCGTATACAAGAAGGGCTAGACAGAA
>JAOTAX010121862.1:0-21303 GCA_025629825.1 Erythroxylum guanchezii | reverse complement strand
TGGCCTTTCAAGACTATCGGTTGTCTTCATGGATAACCGAAATATTAACTCCATACAGAAACCTCATCTACCGAAACCCATTATGTATTACAAAAGAACATACACGATGGGATGAAACGCGTCTTACCCAGAAGAGAGGCTCGAGTGTCGAACTTTGGGGTCGCTTCAAGGGAGAGTGACGTTTGTGGAGACGAGGCAGAAGGAAGAACGCAAGGTGCAAGAGACACGAGGTGGTGCGACAGATGAGTAGATGAACAAAAAGGAACAGATGAACGAAGAGGAGGTGCGACAGATGACAAAGAGTTGGAAGAAGACGATGTGCGACATATCCAACGTGTGTAGGTTTCGGAAAGCACAGGGTCACCTTCGTTTTTTCACATTCTTGTCCGTTGGACAATTTTTGTCTATACCTCACTTTCGAATTGGATAAGATTTTCTGTCTTTGTCCACTGAGGACGGGACATAAATTCATCAAGATAACAACTAAACAGCGTTAAGACAGAACTTTTGTGTCCTTGTCCACTGTCCCTGAGGACAGTAAGCAAACGCAGGGTTAGGGAGACTTGAAAAACATACGCCGACCTTTTAGCCATCTTCTTCTGTTACTGTTACTCCAAGCATTTTTAAAGCTTTCTCAAAGCCCTGCTTAATTCAAATACTCCTCAAGTTTGCATTCCACTTGGAGATCGAGCTCTCAGATCCAGGTGATCGGAACCAGACTCTGCAGTTGTCGGCGCCGGTGCCAGTTGTATATATATAGCTATAGATGGAGAACTTGATTTCTTTGGTCAATAAAATTCAAAGAGCTTGTACGGCTCTAGGCGATCATGGTGACACTAGCGCATTGCCCACTCTCTGGGACTCTTTGTCGGCGATAGCCGTTGTCGGTGGCCAGGTTACCTCCGGATTCACCTGTCCACATTCCTTTTCTTGTTTTCCTTCATTACCTCCTTTGGAAAGTTGGGGGTTTTGCTCCATTTTTGTGATATCGGGTGGTTTCTTCACTAGAAGTTAACATTTTACGTAGATTTGGTGTCTAATGAATCATTTCTGGAGTCTCTTGCTTGTTTTGAAATGACTTCTTGTTTCTGTTCTATGCGTTTCATCTTTTATGCTTATTATTTTATTTTGATTATGTTTCGTGTTGAGATAGAGTTCTGGTAAGTCTTCAGTGTTGGAGAGCATAGTTGGGAAGGACTTTCTGCCCCGTGGATCTGGTAATTAGCGTATACTGATTTTATTTGCTAACACTGCTGTATTTCAAGTTTTAAATTATGGAATGAGAGGGTCAGGTTTCCATGTTATGTAGGGATTGTCACTCGAAGACCGCTTGTCTTGCAACTTCATAAGCTTGACGAAGGCAGCAGGGAATATGCAGAATTCCTTCACCTTCCAAGGAAAAGATTCACCGATTTTGGTAAACTTTTATTTTATTTTATGTATGTAACATTGTTTTAATCAAGATGTTTCTTGACTACTCTTTAAATTCACTTCATAATTGATTCATCATACAGCTGCTGTGAGGAAGGAGATTCAAGATGAGACTGATCGAGAGACTGGTCGCACCAAACAAATCTCTAGCATTCCTATTCATCTCAGTGTATATTCTCCTAATGGTAATATGTGTACTGTTGATTGTTAATATCAAGTTAAAGTTGTAATTATACATTCTAGAGTTTTCATTTCAATCGGTCCTAGCAAATGCAACTCCAAATAAGCATATGTGGCATGTAGACTTAGTTGTGCTTTGCTCTTCTTTTTCTTATCATTTATTATCAGCTCTTAATATGGATCTTCTTTTGAATATTGACAGTTGTCAATTTGACATTGATTAAGCTTCCTGGGCTAACAAACGTAGCAGTTGGTAAGTTGTATAAGTTCTGCTAAAAATGGTTGATTGTCATTTCTGTACATTCCCGCTTTCAATGGCAACCCTAGAATAATGGCAAAGAGGAATGGTTCCAAACCTTATGCTTAAATGTTTTACGTGTATGTAGTTAACAAATTCTTGTCAGATACTTAGGCCAACTTCTGTCTTTTGTGACTTTAACTATCACCAATTATTTTTTTTTTCTCTTCACTTGTTATGTTCTCAATGTTAGATTACATTTTGCACTATTTCTAAGTGTCCATATAATTTGTTCAATGCAGAGGGTCAGCCAGACAGTATTGTGCAAGATATTGAGAATATGGTTCGCTCCTACATTGAAAAGGTAATACACATTATTCTTGCTAATCCTTAGTGGAGTAGTGACAACAGTAGTAGTAGCATAAAATGGACGCCTATCCAATTTTCTTATGAAATGTATTTAGGCCAACTCTTTACAAAACGTTTTGCCTAAATGATCAGAAACTCTTTAAGCAGTTGATCATATCTTTATTCTACCATTCTATATTAATAGTATAGTAGTATAGTTGTTTATGTTGTCAATAGAAGTTCTAGAGTTTGTACAAGGATGAATATACAATATAACGTTGTTTTCGTTTGCTAAAACTTTTGATGTAGCCCAACTGTATAATTTTGGCAATTTCACCTGCCAATCAAGATCTTGCTACATCTGATGCAATCAAAATATCTCGTGAGGTTGACCCTATAGGTAATCTATAAACATTTTTCCCTTTTTGTATGCATTTGTTATTCTCAACTTTGGTTAGAAAATTGCTCAGTGTATCTTCAGTGCAATCTTTATATCATGGTTTCAAAATTACTAAAAAAAACCCCTTTTAATGGTTACTAGAATGTAACATTTTCAGGAGAGAGGACGTTTGGAGTCTTAAGAAAGATTGATCTTATGGATAAGGGCACCGATGCAGTTGATGTGAGTTTGTGTTGTTTGAGGCTTTAAAGTTGTGAAGACCTCTACTTTTTATTGCTATATATCTATCCAAGCCTTAAAACTATAAATGGTCTTAATGCTTATTGAGTAAGGTCTTAATTAGAAATTGTTTCCAAGCTAACCTACTAGCTTCAAAAGTTTGTAGTTACCAAAATTTGGTCTACGTGAACTCCTGTTAAGCTCACCCTTCATACTTTCTTTTTCCACCTTCCTGTTAAGTAGTCTTGTATATTCTTGATTTCAATTGCCTATTGGAATTAATGCATGCCTTCTTTGTCATTAATGTGTCACATTCTAAAACATATTTTGGATTTGGCTAGATACTAGAAGGAAAAGCCTATCGGCTTAAGTTTCCTTGGGTTGGTGTTGTTAATCGCTCACAAGCGGATATAAATAAGAATGTTGACATGATTGCTGCTCGACGTAGAGAGCGTGAATATTTTGCTAATACCCCAGAGTACAAGCACCTTGTGCATAGAATGGGTTCTGAACACTTGGTGAAGATGATGTCAAAGGTGAACATCATTATCTTCCTATTGCACTCCCTAATCTCCAAATTGAAATTTTTTTTGGTCCAGTCAAGTGTTCATCAATCTATAAACTAATAGTAATTATAACTTTCTCAGCACTTGGAAATGGTTATCAAGTCCAGAATTCCAGGAATCCAATCGCTAATCAACAAAACAATTTCTGAACTTGAATCTGAATTGAGTCGTCTTGGAAAGCCTATAGCTGTTGATTTTGGGGTAAGTATGCTTTTATTTCCTTAACTGGCTTATCTTATGAACTGGAACATGTTTTCATTATTAATACTATTGTTCCCTCTCTCTCTCTCACTTGTCCACAGATAACACACTATTCTTTGTAATGACTCTGTTATTCACTTGTCATTTAGGGGAAGTTGTACACAATCATGGAGATTTGTCATCTTTTTGATCAAATCTATAAGGAACATCTTGATGGAGTGTATGTATTGCATTTGAACCTTTTTCCTTTATGACATTTAATCAGATTTGTTTGTTTCATCTTTCTGTATTTTGCCATCAATCATAATAAATTCAATCTGACATAATTGTGTCATTCACAGTCGACCTAGTGGGGACAAATTTACAATGTTTTTGATAATCAGCTTCCAGCTGCTCTGAAAAGGTTGCAATTTGATAGGCAACTTTCAATGGATAATATTCGAAAATTGATTACAGAAGCAGATGGATATCAACCTCATTTAATAGCTCTTGAGCAGGGTTATCGTCGTCTCATCGAATCTTCCTTAGTTACAATTAGAGGTCCTGTTGAGGTTGCTGTTGATTCGGTATGTATGAAAATTAATGACTAAACATATTTTAGCATATTATTTTTGTTGCATTTGAAAATTAACTATTGTTTTCTTGTACATCATTAGGTAGAGAGTTAGTGATGTGCGGAAAAAAGCTTAAAACAACAGATTTACCATCTGTAGGACCCTAGGAAATAATGCTTGTCTTAATAGGCCAAATAACCTTTTGTCATCTCTAATCCACTGTGATTTAGTGTGTTCATCTTGTGCAGAAACGTTAGTCATGAGATGGTCTTCCTTCATCACACCCCACATAAATGCCTCTACAGTTTTACACCACTCAAGATAATTGTTGGCACGTTCTAGTTTCCAATCATAGATTTTGGTTGGAGTAGGGATTAATTCTGCTATTGCCTTACTCGAAAAGAGCTCCGTCATTGCCCTTTTAATTTCATCCATATTTACTTTCTCAACGTTACTTTTGGTCTTCTCTGGATCACTAGTTGCCATATTTTTGTGGAACGTCATCTCAACTCTCCAATGTCTTTCTGTCGGCAACCTCTGGCTGTTCACTCGTCGGTGTCGATCCCCTCAGGCTACGTGACCACCTCTGGCCGTTCACTCGCCAGCCTCGACCCCCTCAGGTTGCACGACCACTTATAGCCGTTCACTTGCCGGCGTCGACCCCCTTAGGTTGGACGACCACCTTTGGCCGTTCACTCGCCGGCGTCAACCCCCTCAGGTTGTGCCTCTCTAGTGCCAATAGCAGCGCTGGCGCCGCCGCTGCACAGTGGTGCGACGTCACTAGTTGCACATTACCATTCTCTCAGCCCATGTTGGGGCTCAAATTAGCCAAATTGAGAGACTTGAAACAACCATCCAGTCCTTGACTAGAGGTATCAAGCCTATTTGAGTTAAATTGAAAAGAAAATTTTGGGTTTTGGGTGAATTTGGGAGTTAGGGTTTCGGGACAAAAGGGATTTTGAGAACTAGGGGAGTTAGGGTTTCAGGACAGAAATTGGGAATTAGGGATTTTGAGAATCAGGCTCTAATACCATGTTAACGAAGTTAATAAGTAATATTTTGGGAAAAGCCGTAAATTCACTTTGTTAGTCTGATAATAATATATATAATTAGGAGTTACAATTATAATAGGAAATTGTATCTGTGAGTAAACCATGGGATAAATACTATATCCCATGATTTACTCTATAATGTTATCACATCCTTAGCAGTTAGCATTGTGAGTTAGTTTATGTCTTCCCTAATAATTAATTATTGGTCCGCTTTAGAGCAAATCTTATGATATTTGAAGGGAGCTCACAGACAAGGTATACTATATAAAATCATGGTCACACTTGTATATAGTGCTTCTCAGACGTAGATTGGATAGAATCCTAGATTGACCAAAAATCTACCACATGCTATTGTGTCTTCGTTAGAGGAAATTTGGTTTCATCAAAACGTAAAAATCAAAATGTTTTATCTTGCTGAGTGCATAATCAAAATACAAAGGTCTGACACAATCTATGTGTGAAATAATATGGATTTATCAACTCATGACTGAAATTGGTCTTAAAGTCTCAATGCCAGCAAAGTTATGGTGTGATAACCAAGCTACTCTTTATATAGCCTCTAATCATGTGTTTCATGAATGAACTAAGCATATTGAGATTGATTACCATTTTGTTTGTAAAAAGATGAGACAAAATTTAGTTTCCACATGAGATATGAAGACTAGAGAACAATTAGGACATCTTTTTACAAAGGCTCTAAATGGGACTTGGGTTGAATATCTTTGTAACAAGCTGGACATTATCAACATCTATGCTCTAGCTTGAGAGGGAGTGTTACAAAGTAAGAATTGATTTATGTACATATTTAGGGTTGAATTATAGGGTGATTGTAGGGATTGAGAAATTTTCTCCCTGATTGAGATATTATCTCCCCACCATTTTTAGGCCCTCATTATCTATATAAATAGAAGATTATTGTAAATACAAAAATATGCCTCCATTTGTAATAGGTTTAACTTTCCTCTATTTTGATTGAATGTACACAACCAAATATTTTAAGATGTAGATGAATTTTGGTACTCAAGTTAAGATAGAGAATCGAAAGTATATTTATAAGACTTTTGAATCCCAAATCCCTTGATGGTAATCTGTTTATGAGATGTGCCATTATGACAATGGCTTCCCCTAATAGTTCTTTGTACATTTCTTTGAAACATAAATGCCCAACTTGTGATAAGTAAATGACTTTTTTTTTTTTTGGTCTCAGCTACTCCATTTTATAGTGGAGTGCTAAAACAAGAAGATTTGTGAATAATACCTTTTAGATGGTGAAGCCTTATTTTATCTTTTTTGGCATGAGATTGTACAAAGAGATATGATAGAGGTGATTTACCCTTGCAAACTCAGGTTTTCAAGTGCTTTTAGGTTGTATAATCCATCCTTCTGCTTAGCATGTCCGATCATCCTCCCTAAATCTTAGTCCTAAAATACTTGAGTAGGAAAATGTGACTTTGTAGCGTAAGTTGTAGGAAAGTTTGTTTGTGGACACAAGATTGGTAGATAGTTTAGGAACATAAACATGGAGTATATTTCTAAGAATAAATGATGGACTGAGTTAATGTCTTCAACACTTGCTACAGTGGTTGATGAACCATTTACAGTAGCTCTTTTCCAATTGCTAGGATAGGGAATATATGTATTGCATTTGTGTGATTAGTGTGTGATACGGAAACCTCAAGAAAACAAGGTTCTTGAAACCTCCTAATCCTATTGAATCAAAACCCTAATCTTTCTATTCTAAGAGCATGCTAGATCAAACCCCAAATCATAAGTTTCCAATCCAAAAGAAATCAGAAATCAATTTACATTGCAATTACTTACTTATTGATGCAAATCAATTTCTTGAAGTAACCATGAAGACATTCACGCCTCACTTGAAGAATTCAATTATGAAATTTATTAATCATCAAATCTGCGGTTACAAGCATATAATAAGGTATAAATACCTTTGATCAAGTCCTAACTCTAATAGGAATGGGTTTGCAGGCCCATTTAATGAAAACTAGGCTAATCCTAACAAATCTAGGAGTATCTAGCCCATTGAACATAATCTGATCCAAGTCCTTTTAGGAATGAGCTCAACACATTAAAACAAATAAGTCTCAAAATAATCTAAACAAACAAAGAGGGGCGTATGGGCCTTATTAAGCAACTTTAATAGGCCCACGTGCTTGGTTCATGACAAACTAAGCTAAAAAAAACCAAGTCACGTGACTTTTAATGAAAGCACATGCTACTAACTAAAAGAACAACCCATAAACAAGTCCTTGGGTCTAAAATAGGAGATAATAAATAACAAGCCCAAATTATCAAAATGGGCCTCAAACAAGACTTGAGTTTGTTTCCTAAAATGGCTAAGTACTATCCTCTTCCAACGCCTCCTCCAATAAAGTCACAAGCTTGGGCGTGCCTTGGTGTTCCTCCATGGATATTTCGGCCTTCTCATGTACTTGACTTGTAATTTGGGCTTGAACAAAGGCTTGCATTGCTTGTTTAAGCTTTGAAGCTTGTTGCGTTGTAATTGGACCACTTGGCATGTGTAGCTTGTCAAGTTGATGTGTAAGGCGTGGAACTCTATTGCGAAGGCTGGTTGTATCAGTGTGTCGTATGATCTGTGGCTTTTGAGTCAATGATCTAGGAATTGGCAAACAATTTATATGAGGTATTTAAACAATGTGAAAGGGAAAATTTACCTAAATGTGTCAATGAACACGTACTTGTGGGAATAGATTTCTGAAGAGTTATTAGAAGGCCTTCCAACCTCTCAATATCTTCTACGCTGAGTTCTCTTTGCACTTAACCCTTTTCTTCTTTTTGTTGGTGGTTGTGAGGTGTACTTGCTCTTGATTTCTTTGTTGTCCACCCTTATGTCCCCATTCTTTGCTCTTAGTGGAGAGCTTTCCATGGAATTTCAAACATGTCTCCTTGGTGTGCCTAGATATCTTACCAAATGGACCATTGGTTGTCTCAAGAATTATCTTGGCTGTCAACATTTGATACTTTGGATAGTTTAGTTTTCCCACTTTCATTGTTTGCATACTGCTCCAAATTTGACCATTGATTGTTTGCCTCCTTTGTCATCATGGCTGAAAATACCCCAATATTTTATAGTATTTAAATTGCATTAGCTTAAATAAGTGGTCCTTAAAGCCTGAACATTTGGTCTCACTCAAACCCATGTTTGCAATATCAGCCTTTTGGGATTGTTGAAATGTACACAGATAGAAGAAGATTGTAGAAAGTGCTACTTTTTGATAATTACTTTATGCTTTACGTTCATCAATAATTGAACAAGTACACATAATTTTTATTTTATGCAATTACAAATGCATTCTGGATGCTGTAATTTTGATGTACTGGCTTGACAAAAACTGATGTTCCTTGTATCTAAATAATATCGAAACTGTTGGCTAAAATCTTAATCTTGACCTTTTCCAATTATATGCTGGAGAGGGATATCATTTTTGTGTTCTTTGCATGTTTGTTTGATATTTTTTTTTTCTAAAACAGCAACTTGTGATTTTGTTTTTATATTGTGCTATCTAATGCAAAAGTTTTGTTGCTTTGTTCCAAAATTCAGGTTCATGGAATATTGAAGGATCTCGTTCACAAGGCAACAAGTGACGCCAGTATGTTCTCATCCTTGCAAAATCTTTTTTCTACAATTACATTTTTCTTCTTACTGCTATAGTTGTATATTTTGGAGAAGCGCTCAAGTGTGTGAAAACTAAATCGAAGCTTCTAATGATGCTAGTACAATTTTTAGCTGGAGGACAGGGACTTTTGAGAACAAATACAACATATCAGGATTTATGTCTTAGTATTGTCCAAAGAATATTCCTCTGATTAAAAAGAACTTAAAGTCTACAAACGAAATAAAAGAGGAAAGATTATCAACCATAAGCTTTAATTTCGTGGGATGAGGATTGGAATTGAGTTAAACATTAAAGATAAGGGCTGAAATTTAGATTGTGTTAGAATTTCTTATTACATAGGAAGTAGCAGTAATTTAAATATATTATTTTATTTTAAATATGTTGTCATAGTTTTTTAAGACTTATAAAATTTTTATTAGAATATGATTTAAATTTGTTAGGAACCATTTCCTATTAGAATAAGGGTTCTAAAAACTTCTTTATAAGTATGTGTAATTCTGCCTTTCAATGATAAGCAATCTGAAATTTTTCTACAAACTTGTTTTTTCAACTAGAAGGTTTGATACTTTCTTCTAAGAGTGATTCTTAGATCCTATGAGTGATTTCTAGTTTCTTATCTTCCATTTTGTGTTCACCACAAAATTCCAGCAACTAAAACCCTAACTTCTAGCATATTAAACCCTAAAAATGCTAGCCTAATATCAACCATATTTTTAATTTTGTGAGTTTTAGCTATTAGTTAATAATTCTTCTATTTGTCCTACATTAATTTGGTATGAGCTTTGGTTAACAATGACGATATGTAATGAAAGGGCATATAGAAGAATATTCAGCGACTTAGAGTAAGATGAAATACTTCTGCATATTGCAAAAAAATTGGGCTTTGATGATCTTCGTTCACAAGGTGTCCCAAAAACTAACATGTAACAACTCCTATAAGAAAACATGGTTGACAAATTTTAGAGAGGCTAGACAACCTTGACATACATTCCCTAAAAGTCTAACTCCCACGAGAAAAAAATATACCAACCAACAACCTATAGCTGATGTTGAACATGGAGATTGTGGTAATAAGCGAGAGGAAGGAACTAATATTGATCAACAACATGCAATGTACAAGAAAATCTTTGCTGAAAAATCATTTACTGATTTTGATTCCTCAAATTTAGTAGATCAATTTGAATCTTCGAGCCTACATGTAAAAGGTGCTCAAATACTTGATGATATGGAGAGTTTGGCGATGGAAGATGATCATGACATGGAAAGTTTGACGGTAAGAGATGAACAAAGCGTTAAAGATGAAGAAAAATATGGCAAACCCTAAAGTTGAAACAATCGATCAAAAAGTTTAAACACTTAAACAAGCTGAAACATCAGTTCAACAAATTGAAAGAATAGGACAAGCTAAAATAACAGTATATGGAGCTAAGAATATTAACCAACAACTACTTGGGTTTTGGAACTTGTTGGTTCAAAACTTGATGATATCATTGGTGTTGTTGATGAAGATTGTGTTGTAGTGGCTGACGAAGGAGCAGTAGACTTGAATGAAGATGCGCAATTACTACAACGTAGGAATAAAGAAGAAGCTGTGAGTGCACTTGCAAAGTCAAAATCAGCAACGACGACAAGTTAATGAATCTGACTACAAGAAGCAACAATATGTATGTTCTTGATGCCTATGTTGTAGAGAAGCTATGTGATTTTGTTACGAAACCATTTGCAAATATATTGGTTAAGACTTATGTTGTCCATTCTACTAAACTATTCTTCAAAGAGGTTGTACATCTCCATGGATTACTTTTAACTATCATATCTAATCATGACGTGAAGTTTGAGTTATTTTTAGAGAATTCTATGGAAAACATTGAACATTAAACTTCAATTTTCAAGTTCTCTCTGCCCCAAATTAATGGACAAACATAGGTGGTGAATAAAACTTAGAAGACTTGTTAAAAATGTTTGGTTGGAGACAATGTGAAAAGTTAGGACCTAATTCTTCCTATGATAGAATTCGCACACAACAGTTCTATAAATAAGTTTAGTAAGAGTCCTTTTGAAATAGTCTTGAGAGTTCAACCAAGGAAGTCTATTGATTTTGAAACAAGAGGGTATAGAAAATATCAGAAGAAAAAACCACTTTATTTCTCTAATTATATGTATTTTATACACGAGTATAACATATTCCAATACTACTAAACTACTAGATTTTTCGTATATACTAACTTATCCAATCTATAGTATATCTTATCTTATCTTATCTACTAGAAGATAAACTTATCTCCTAGAAGATAATCTCCTAAGCTAACTAAACTTATCTAAAATAATTATCCAACACTCCCCCTCAAGTTGAGGAATAGATATTTATCATTCCCAACTTGCTTAGAATTGTCTCAAATCTAGGCCTAGGCATGATCTTTGTGAAGATATCGGCTTCCTGTGCTTCAGTAGGGACATATCATAGATCAATGCCCCCTTCTTCTATTTCACATTTGATAAAGCTCCTGTCAATTCTAACATGTTTTGTTCGATCATGTTGAATTGGATTCATCACTATACTGATGGCTGATTTACTATCACTGAAGACTTTGGTGGGAGAGAGGGTGGTGATTTGTAGGTCCTGCATCAACCTCTCTAACCAAATAACTTCACAAATTCCTTTTGCAATTGCCCTAAACTCTGGTTCTGCATTGCTTCTTGCTACTACGGACTGCTTCTTGCTTCTCCATGTGACAAGATTCCCCTATAGTTTAGTACAATAACCAGATGTTGACCTACTGTCTTCAATACAACCAGCCCAATCTGCATCCGTGATACCTTCTATGCTTCTTTCCTCATTTTTCCAAAACATTAATCCTCTACCTGGACTATCTTTGAGATATCTTAGAATATGGTTGACTGCCTCTAAATGTCTTTGAGTTGGAGAGTGCATAAATTGGCTAACAATACTCACATAATAAGTAAATATCTGGTCTGATTAGTGACAAATAGATAAGTTTTCCTACTAATCTTTGGTATCTTCCTTTGTCAATAGGAGGATCTTCTTCATTTTTCTTGAATTTCCAGTTTCTCTCTAGTGGAGTTCCCATAGGTTTGCAACCCATCTTTCCTGTTTCCTCCAATAAATCAAGAATGTATTTTCGTTGAGATATGAAAATACCTTCCTTACTTCTAGCAATGTCCATTCCAAGAAAGTGTCTTAATGCTCCGAGGTCTTTTACCCTAGATTTCCACCTCAATTTTTGTTTAAGATCATTGATCTCACTAGTGTTATCGCCTGTGATTATAATATCGTCCACATGCACAATCAAGATGGATTTCTTTCCATTTTTTCCACACTTCACAAACATAGTGTGATCAACTTGTCCCTGTTTGTATCCAAACCTGCAAAGAGTGTCATTGAACCTCTTAAACCATGCTTGTGGAGAATGTTTGAGGCCGTATAAGGATTTTTTTAGTTTGCAAACTCTTCCCCTTCCTTTTTTGGTTTCAAAATCTGGTGGTATCCTCATATATATTTCCTCATCTAATGTACCATTTAGGAAGGTATTTTTAATGTCTAGCTGATGGAATTTCCAATCTAAATTTGCAGCCAATGATAGGACTCTAATTGTGTTCAACTTTGCAACTGAAGCAAATGTCCCCGCATAATCTATTCCATAGGCTTGTATAAAGCCTTGAGCCACTAATCTAGCCTTATCTCTTTCAATCTCTCCATCTGCCCTATACTTCACAGTGAACACCCACTTGCTACCAACCACATTTTTTCCTTTGGGTAGATCCACAGTCTCCCATGTTTTATTATCTAGTAAAGCTCTCATTTCTTCAAGTATAGCTTCCTTCCAGTTAGGTTCTTGGAATGCATCATGTACATTTCTTGGAATTTTTACATTGTCAAGCTTAGTAGTGAAAACTTAAAACTTTGAAGATAACTTTGAGTAAGTCAAATAATCTGAAATAGGATATTTAGTATATGATCTTACCCCCTTTCATAGTGCAATTGGCACATCTAAGTCAGTTACCATAGTCTCTCTAGGAGCTGGTTCCTGGTCCAATGATTGGCCTTGTTGAGGAGCTTTAGGCCTTCGAGAATACACTAAGGTTGGTTTTTCGGGAATTGGTTCTCCCACTGAATTGGACTGGACAGTTTCAGGTTCAATGGTAGGTGTTTGAGGTGTTTCCGGGTTTTGTGGGAAGGTTTGTGAGATAGGAAGTGATATGCTTGGGTCTCAATAAATCTCTTAATGGAATGTCTCCCTCTGAAGAGAGGTATTGGTGAAGTATGGTTGTTTTTCAAAAAAAGTGACATCATATGAAACAAAGAATTTGTTTGTAGAAGGTGAGAAACACTTATAACCCTTTGAGTGGGAGAGTACCCAACAAACACACATTTAATAGCTCGTGGGTCAAGTTTGCTTCTATTGTGTTGCTTGTTATGTACGAAAACAATACACCCAAGGACTTTAGGAGGAAGAGAATTAAGGAGCTTGATGTGAGGAAATTGTTCTAGAAGAACACCTAATGGGGTTCGGAATTGAAGAGTTTTTGAAGGAAGACGATTTATCAAGTATGAGGCAGTTAGAATGGCTTCTCTGCAATAGGAATTTGGAACAAAGTTGGTAAACATCATAGATCGGGCTACCTCTAAAAGATGACGATTCTTCTCTCTGCTATCCCATTTTGTTGTGGGGTATAAGCACAAGAGCTCTGGTGAATGATCCCATTTTCACTGAGATATTGAATAAAATCAGTTGAAAAATATTATCTCCCATTGTCTGCACATACTACTTGAATAGAGGTCTGGAATTCATTTTGGATGAGTTTGTGGAACTGTTTAAAGATATGATAGGCTTCAGATTTGTCTTTCATTAGATATACCCAACATACCCTTGTATGATCATCAATGAAACTGATAAACCAATGAGAACCGGTTAGACTTGTAACTCTAGCGGGACCCCAGATATCACTATGAATTAATTGTAAAGGTTTTGAAGGTATGTATGAGTGTATGGGATAAGTATTTTTTCTTTGTTTTGCAAGGACACATTGCTCACAATATAAAGAAATATGATATTTATTGATGAAAAGGTTTGGATATAAGATTTTCAAATATGGGAAATTGGGATGACCAAGGCGTTGATGCCATAACATAACATCAAAATTTGACATAACTGAAAGGGAAATCCTATGTGGTGATTTGGATTCAGTAGGAGTACTCTTTCCTGAGAAGTAGTAAAGTCCATCTTTCTCCTCAACACTGCCAATCATCTTCCTCTCGGTCCTGAAATTTACAATGAGATGGAAAGAATGCCACAATACAATCCGTGTACTTGGTTAATTGACTGATAGATAGTAGATTATAAGTTAACTTAGGCACATAGAGAATAGTATTTAATGTCAGTTTTGGCAAACAAACTCTCCCTTGACCAATAGCTGGTGACCCTTTTCCATCCGTGACCCAGACATCAACTTTCTGGTTACATGGCTCATATTTTTCAAAGACATTCAAAGACCTAGTCATGTGGTCTAATGCACCTATGTCCACAATCCAGAGATCGTGACTTAGGGACTTTGATAATAATGATTGATACAGGTTACCTTTATGCACTAGTGTTGCAGTAAAGGTTTGTTGGTCGTGAGTCTTTCTTAGTTGTGATTTTTGTCTGATTCAAGAGTTGCTGAAGTAGTTCAATATGTTGGGGGGACAGGTTTAGCCCTGTGGATTTGCTGATATCGGATTCTGCTACATGTGCTGCTCTACGTTTTTGCTGAACTCTTTGGCTTTTAGGTTTCCAATATGGTGGTTTCCCATGTACTTTCCAGCAGGTCTTATGGGTGTGGTAGGGCTTATCACAGTGGTCACAACACTGCTTGTTCTTGGTTTCTTGCTCTCGGGTTTGGTAAGTAGACTCCTTTCGAGAGTTTGCCACTAAAGTTGAGCCTTGAGAGGTTTGTTCAGAAGTGTGTGAGGTAAGTATGACCTTTTTCCTACTCTCTTCCCAACGAACCTTAGCAAACGTTTCTCAGATTGATGGCAATGGTTTTAAACCAAGTAACCTTCCTCGCACTTCATCAAGTCCAACATTAAGTCCTTGCAAGAAATCAAAAACTCTCTCTTTCTCCAATAATTTTTCATACTTCCTCAGCATCAGCACGACACTCCCAATTTATTGCATAAATTAGATCCATCTCTTGCCATAATTTAGTGAGTGAGTATTAGCATTGAGAAGTGTTTTCCAAATCAAAATATATTTCTTGCACAGTCTTCCAAATTTGCCTTGCAGTTTTGCAGAATAGGTAGGTTCTTCCTATTTTTTGGCTCAATTGAATTCATAAGCCAAGCCATGACAATAGAATTCTTAGCTTCCCAAGCACCGTAAGTGACAGCTGTTTTGTGTGGTTGAGGAATTGCCCCTGTTAGATATCCACCCTTGCCTCTTCCTTTGATTACGAGTATGACTGATTGGGACCATTCTTGGAAATTCGTTCCATTTAATCTATGTTGCGTGATTTGCAACGAAAGATTATCAATAGGAGGAGATGGAGTTTGGGCTGAAGGTATTACGTAACTAGGTGTTTGGGATGAGGTTTGGAATTCATCAAAGGAATCGAAGGTTGGTTGAACTCTAGCCATGATATGGCTGGAAAAATAAAATTAGGCTACCAGAATTGGTAGCTCTGATACCATGAAACAAGAGGTTATAGATAATGTCAGAAGAAAAAACCACTTTATTTCTCTGATTGTATGTAATTTATACACGAGTATAACCTATTCGAATACTACTAAACTATTAGATTTTTTGTATATATTAACTTATCCAATCTATAGTATATCTTATCTTACTTATTAGAAGATAAACTTATCTCCTAAAAGATAACCTCCTAAGCTAAGTAAACTTATCTAAAATAATTATCCAATAGGTTCCTTTACCACAAATAACACAAGTTAGTGTAGAAGCTAAAGGTTTTGCACAGTATCTAAGAGACATCTTTGATGAGGTGCAATGAAAGATAACAACTAGAAATTTATCTTATAAAAAACATGTTGATTAGCTCTTCGATTGGTGGAATTCAATGAAGGGAATATGGTGATGGTTAGAATTTGTCCAGAGCGTTTTCCAAAAGAGAAATATAAAAAACTTCATTCATAAAGTGTTGGACCTTATAAGATCATTAAGAAAATAAGTTCTGATGTTTTGGAATTACCAAGTGATATGAGAATTAGTCCTATCTTTAATGTTGCAAACTTAACTATTTATCATGGATATCATGATACGCAATCTCCTACTGCAGCTGCGAGAATTCCAATGATTCCCTATCTTAAAAAGGAGATAGAGGATGTTCTTGATGAACAAATTGTAATCACAAGAGGTGGAGGATATCGACAATTTCTTATCAAATGGATACAAAGATAGATTTTTGACAGTACTTGAATTTTATAATGTGAAGTTTGGAAGTTGAATCTAGGCTTATATGATTAGTATTTATCACATTCTACATTGAGGATGACTTCAGACAAGCTGAAGTGAATTGATGCAAAAGAACTTAAAATATATAAAAGAAATAAAACAGAAAAGATTAGTCAACCATAAGTTTTAGTTTGATGGGATGAAGATTAGGAATTGAGTTAATATCAAAGATAAGGGTTGAAATTTAGATTGTCTTGAGATTTCTTATTAGATAGGAAATAGCCAAAAGTTAAATATGTTTTTCTATTTTAAGTATGTTATCCTAGTTTTAAAAGACTTAATAGAATTTTTATTAGAATAAGATTTAAATTTACTAGGAACCCTTTCTTACTAAAATAAGGGTCCTAAAAACTACTTTATAAATGTGTATATTTAGGCCTTCAATGATAAACAATCTGAAATTTTTCTGCAAACTTGAGTGTTCAGCTAGAAGGTATGATACTTTCTTCTAAGAGTGATTCTTAGAACCTAGGAGTGATTCTTAGTTTCTTACCTTCCGTTCTTAGTTCTCACCACAAAATTCCAACAACTAAAACCTTAACCTCCAGCATATTAAACACTAAAATACTGGCCTAATATCAGTCATATTTGTAATTTTGTGAGTTTTAGCTACTAGTTAATAATTCTTCTATTTGTCCTACATCATCCTCCCTTACTTCTTAGGATCAAAGAAGATATTTTATATCTATATTGTGTCAAAGTTGACTTTGGGCATAAAACAGTATTTATAATACTTTGAAATAGATGATGTGGAAAAAGTGCTGCCTTCTGCTAGTAGTCAAGTCTTTGCTTTGCTGTGCCGGGCTCTACGCAAGAAGTTTTAGTCTGTTCTCTTGTTTTGGGATCAAATCTTAACCTATTCTTTCACTCTCGTGGCAATGAGATCTAAGCTAATACTTGTGCATAAATATTTTATTTTCCTATCATTATTTTTCTAACAAAAACTTTGCCTCCATTGTTATACTGTATTCTATGTTCATCCTTTTTGTTCTATTACTATAACTGTTGTCCAAATTTTGCTCATCTTGGTTCTCAGGAATTAAAGCAGTATCCCGCTCTCAGAGTAGAGGTCGGAAATGCAGCTATTCAGTCACTTGATAGAATGAAGGAAGAAAGCAAGAAAGCAACCCTTCAGCTGGTTGATATGGAGTGTGCTACCTGAAAGTGGATTTCTTCAGGAAACTTCCTCAAGATGTTGACAAGGGCGGCAACCCAACACATTCACTTTTTGATAGATACAATGACTCGTACCTTGGGAGAATCGGTAAGATGAATGGGTTCTATGCAGACAGTTCCGTCTGGCATTTAAGTTAGTAGTGAAGAGTAATGATTCTGTACGGATGTTATGTATGAGCAGGGACAACTGTTTTATCATATGTCAGTATGGTCTGTGCAAGTCTTCGGAACTCAATTCCCAAGTCCGTTGTCTATTGTCAAGTACGTGAAGCGAAGAGAAACCTGCTCGACCACTTTTTCACTGAGTTGGGTAAAATGGAGGTGAGAATGATGTCCTTTTTTTGTTTCATGGTTGTTCATACTTGGGTATGTGAAACTGCCTTTCTGATCCTGGATTTTGATGATGCATATTACTGCTATTTGGATAAACTTTGCAGCAAAAGTATTTGTCTTCATTATTGAATGAGGACCCTGCTGTTATGGAGCGACGGTCTGCCCTTGCCAAGAGGCTGGAGTTATACAGGAGTGCACAAGCAGAAATCGACACAGTCGCATGGTCTAAGTAGAGTTGAAGCATTTTTCAAGCATTTTAGTTTGATGACTTTGCCGTTCTTCATTTGTGCTAGGGAAGAAGGGAGGTTTATGAGCTGTCTTCCGCTATTGATCATCAGGTCATTAGCATATTCTTACGAGGGGAACAAGATTTATATTTTTCGAATTCCACATATATTTGCCTATGATACACCGATATACAGTAGCGGAGTTGTGTACTACTAAATAGGCAGCATCAGCACCAAAGTTCATCGATATAAAATTTGTTCTCGTTGCGTGCCACTAGCTTCAGAGGTAATGACTTCCACTGAAAACCTAACAACCTTGATGTTGAGGCAGGGGTTCGTGGCAATTTTATGAATACACCGGATTTGGTTTGGTACCATATTGTACTTGTATTGGTTAATAATGAGTATTGTTTAGGGTAATTTTTTAAATTTATACAGTTATTAAGTTTTTGGAAAATTGTAAAACGGTTTCTCAATATATTTTATGTATAATATTTAATTTTATATTAATTTTGTCTCTAAAAATTATAATAATAGAAATTTAAAATAATAGTCTATTTGGTTTTACTAATTACTTTTTACATATTTCACATATAAATAATAATTATAGTTAATATGAAAAAAGAACGATGGCCTTTAATAAATTCTTTATTATTGGTTTTATTTTCTTAGGATTCCTTTACAAGAATTTAGGGAGATGTAGCAAAATTGTGAGTGAATGCAGTGTTTTCTTATTGCTCATTTAGCGTAATATATACACAATACGTGAAAGAGTTTTCTAGCTATTTAAACAGTAAATTCTCGCTAACTATACATGGCTATTGTGGGATATTTTCCTTAATTGTCGCCTATGCTATTTGACCAAATCAACTGTATGCTTCCCATATTTACATAACTACATAACATGTACACCTTATTACTCCCCCTCAAGTGGGAGCATGAAGATCACGAATGCCCAACTTGTGTAGGAATGAAATTGTTGACGTCAACAATGACAACGTTACCGGTTTGAATCTAATCCTTAACACAGTGACAGTCAATTTCTATATGTTTTGTGTGCTCATAGAAACCAGATTAGAAGCGATATAAGTGAGTTGCCTTATTATCACAATATAAACACATAGGAGTATGAAGATCGACACTATGCGATTTCAATAGAGCTTTAAGCTAAGTGAGCTCACATGTGGTAGTAGCCATGGCTCAGTATTCAACTTTAGTTGAGGAACGAGAGATAGGATGTTGCCTCTTCGACTTCCAGGAAATAGGAGAATGGCCCAACATAATAAAATTACCAGTTAAAGACCGTCTGCTTAAAGGACAACTAGCCTAGTCAGAATCATATAATGCACAAAGCTGAAGGTTGTTATCACGTTGCAAGAAAAGACCTTGACTCAGATGGCCCTTTAAATATCAAAGGACACAGATCGTAGCATCCCAATGTTCCTATCGTGGAGTGATTGAACCCAAGTTTCTTATATAAATTGATAACATTTTCATGGTTTTTACAACACTTTTTCGCTCTCATTTTTAGATTTTATGCTTAATTTGACTCTTGAGTGCTTGCCTTTACTTTATGTAGTTTAAGAGTAAAATTGTCACAAATAATTAGTAATTGCACTAAATTAATTTTCTAAGAACAATTAATACTGCAAACTACCATTTGTTTATTGTAGGAGACTCAAGAAGTAGAGACAAAGAGTGAAGGCTGAAATTGATAAGTCAACAAGTCAACTGAGCAACAGGAAAGTTCGTCGCAGTGAAAGTTGATGTTTTGCCGCGGCGAAGCATGAAGAATTCACATAGACTCTTAAGGTTAATTTCGCCGCAGTGAACGCGGCAGATTATTGAAGAAACCTTTCAGGAAAAGTTCGTCACAGCGAACGTATCTTGTCGTCGTAGCGAATCTTCAAATACCCGAACTATTTTTGAAAATTTACCTACTGTACAACTCGATCCATCAACCCGGTTTATAAAAACTACCTATTTTAAGTTAAGAAGAGAGAGTTGACAACAGAGATAACAAAACACACTCTCTCTACCATCCGAACAACTCTTCTACACACACACCCTCGTCTCCTCTCATCCACACCACCGTTCTACTCCTTCCGCCGTTGACTGCTACTATGGATGCTTCCAGTGGGTTCTCGGTTGTGAAGTCTCCTGGAGTTATGCGTTGTTAGGCACCTCTCTTTTCTTGAAGATGTAGCGATGACTTGAGTTCAATGAGCTTAGAAGGGGAGTGATATAATTCATGTTTAACTATGATTTATAAATTCCTAGGTTTAGGATTTGTAACTTGTAGTTGAACATCCTTGATTAGAGTTTAATCAAGTATTGGATACTCATTGTGTTGTTGGGATTTGTTGATGTAGAACTTTGAGCATTAAATATATGAAGTCTCATATATGTTTATTTGTGATCTTGTTGAATCTCTTTTATCTTGCATAGTTGTGTTTGATATTGAGTTGCTTTGAGATCCCAAGGAACTTGTTGCATTAATTTACCCCCTACACACACTAAGGGACATTTAACAAGGTCTTAAGGAATGAAGTTCATTGATTAAGACCTTGGACTTAAAGAGTTCTTTAAGATTTACCATTTGAAACTTAGTGATTTTCACTCCCACGAAAATTAATTTCGAACTATGATAGCTAAAGCTCATTTTCAAGAGGATTCTATCACATTTGATCATTATCTTTATCTTTCCAATTTCTTTTCCCAAAAAAATCCAAAAATACTTTTTAAGCACTTTTATTCATTGTGATGGATTTCGTACCGTACCGGCCGGTACCGGTTACGGGTATAGGTGGTACCAGTGAAAAATACTGATCGGTACCGGCCAATTTCGTCTGTACCGGTCGGTATTCAAAATACCAGTTAAATACCGGCCGGTATCGAAAATTTTAAAAAATTGGAGGACCTTTTTGCAAAATTTTCAAAAATTTTCAAAATTTCTCTCCCTCCCTCCTTCCTCTCCTTCCCCCCTTTTTTTCAAAGTTTTAAAAATAATAATTATTATTTTATTACTAATAATAATTATAAATTAAATAAAACTTAAAAATAAATTATTTTTATTTAAATTTATTATATAATATTTATTAATAAATACTAATAAGAAATAAATAATTTTAAAATTATTATTTATAAACTAATATTTATTTTAAAATTATATTTTAAATTATTAAATCAAAATTTATATATTTTAAAATTAATTATATTTATTAATAATTATTAAATTAATTTTATATATTAA
>JAOTAX010121845.1:0-21312 GCA_025629825.1 Erythroxylum guanchezii | reverse complement strand
CAATTAGGAGTCAACAAGTGCATAAACAATTAAGAAAGTGAGGCCAATTAACAATATAAACTTGGGCTCAATCAGTCATATATTCATGATGATTATTAGATTTATTTGTGCCAAAGAGAAAATTGCTCAGAAAAGAGAAAACGTTCATACCAAAATTTGCCCTAGTCTTGATCGATGACCAAACGATCTCTGATCGTGACGAAATTTTAGTATGTTTTTCCTGAGTCTTACATCTTGACATCTAATGATTAGAATCTGATTTGGAGCTCTCTAACGTAATTTTAATTTTTCTGTCTAGGCTTTCTTCTATAAGAGTTTATATTATGTCATATATTGGTGATAATTATTAGGTTTTTTGTGCCAAATAGAAAGGTGCCCCGAAGAGAGAAAATGTTTATATCAAAATTTGTTCTAGCCTCAATCGATGACCAAACGATATCTGATCGGACCGAAATTTTAGTATGTTGTTCTGAGTATTGCATCTTGATATCCAACGGTTAGAATCTGATTTGGAGCTCTATAACTTAGTATTTTTTGTCTAGTTATTTTTTTATACCAGTTTGTATCGTGTCATATGTTGGTGATGATTATTAGTTTTTTTGTGCAAAATAGAAAGGAGCCCAGAAGAGAGAAAAACTTTCATATGAAAATTTGCTCTAGTCTCGATCGATAATCGAACAATCTATGATCGGAACGAAATTTTAGTATGTTGTTCCTGGGTTTTGGATCTTGACATCCAAAGTTTAGAATATTATTTGGAGCCCCCTAACATAGTATTTTCTGTCTAGCCCTCTTTGTATACGAGCTTGTATTATGTCATTTATTGGGGGTGATTGTTAGATTTTTTGTGCCAAAGAAAAAAGTGCCCAGAAAAGAGAAAATGTTCATATCAGAATTTGCTCTAGTCTCGATCGATGAACAAACGGCTTCTGATCGTGACAAAATTTTAGTATGTTGTTCCTGAGTCTTGCATCTTGACATCTAACGGTTAGAATCTAATTTAGAGCTTTGTAACTTAGTATTTTCTATCTAGCACTCGTTGTATGCGAGTTCGTTTTATGTCATATATTGTTGATGATTATTAGACTTTTTTGTGCCAAAGAGAAAAGTGCCCAAAAGAGAGAAAACGTTCATATCAAAATTTGCTCCTGTATCGATCGATGAACAAACGATCACTGATCGGAAAGAAATTTTAGTATGTTTTTCCTGTGTCTTGCATCTTGACATCCAACGGTTAGACTCTGATTTAAAGTTCTGTAACTTAGTATTTTCTGTCTAGCTCTTTTTGTATACTTGTTTGTATTATGTTATATATTGGTGATGATTATTAGATTTTTTTTGTGCAAAAGAGAAAGGTGCTGAGAAAAGAGAAAACGTTCATATCAAAATTTTCTCAAGCCTCGTTCGATTACCAAACGACCTCTGATCGAGATTAAATGTTAGTATGTTGTTCTTGAGTCTTGCCTCTTGACATCCGACGGATAGAATTTGATTTGGAGCTCCCTAACATAGTATTTTCTGTCTAGCCATATTTGTATACGAGTTTGTATCATGTCATATGTTGGTCATGATTATTAGTTTTTTTGTGCGAAATAGCAAGGAGCCCAGAAGAGAGAAAAACCTTCATATCAAAATTTGCTCTAGTCTCGATCGATAACTGAACGATCTCTGATCGGAACGAAATTTTAGTATGTTGTTCCTAGGTTTTGCATCTTGACATCCAATGGTTAGAATATGATTTGGAGCCACGTAACATAGTATTTTCTGTCTAGCCCTCCTTGTATACGAGTTTGTATTACGTCATATATTGGTGATGATTATTAGATTTTTTGTGCCAAAGAAAAAAGTGCCCAGAAGAGAGAAAATGTTTATATCAAAATTTGCTCTAGTCTCGATCGATGACCAAACGATATCTGATCGGAATGAAATTTTAGTATATTGTTCCTGAGTCATACATCATGACATCCAACGGTTAGAATCTAATTTGGAGCTTTGTAACTTAGTATTTTCTATCTAGCACTCCTTGTATGTGAGTTTGTTTTATGTCATATATTGGTGATAATTACTAGATTTTTTGGGCCAAAGGGGAAAGTGTCTAAAAGAGGGAAAACGTTCATATCAAAATTTGCTCCTGTATCGATCGATGAACCAACGATCTCTGATCAAGAAGAAATTTTAGTATGTTGTTCTTATGTCTTGCATCTTTACATCCAACTGTTAGAATCTGATTTAGAGTTCTCTAACTAAGTATTTTCTATCTAGCCCTCCTTATATACGAGTTTGTATTATGTCATATATTGGTAATAATTACTAGATTTTTTTGTGCCAAAGAGAAAAGTGCCCAGAAGAGAGAAAACACATTCATATCAAAATTTACTCTAGTCTCGATCGATGACCAAACGATCTCTAATCGGGTTGAAATTTTAGTATGTTGTTCCTGAGTTCTGCATCTTGACATCGAACAGTTACAATCTAATTTTGAGCTCTTCTTGTATAAGAGTTTGTATTATGTAATACATTGGGTATGATTATTAGATTTTTTTGTGCCAAATAGAAAGATGCCCAAAAGAGAGAAAAGTATCAAAATTTAGTCTAATCTCGATCGATGACCGAACAATCTCTGATCGGGATGAATTTTTAGTATGTTGTTCGTGAGTCTTGCATTTTGACGTCCGACGGTTAGAATCTGATTGGGGGCTCTCTAACTCAGTATTTTCTGTCTATCACTTCTTGTATACAAGTTTGTATTTTGTCATAGATTGGTGATTATTATTAGATTTTTTTGTGCCAAAGAGAAAAGTGACGAGAAGAGAGAAAACATTTATATCAAAATTTGCTCTAGTCCCGATCGATAACTAAACGATCTCTTATCGGGATGAAATTTTAATATGTAGTTCATGAGTCTTGTATCTTGACATTAAACCGTTAGAATCTAATTTGGAGCTCTCTAACTTAGCATTTTCTTTCTAGCCATATTTTTATACGAGCTTGTATTATGTCATATATTGGTGATGATTATTAAGTTTTCTTGTGCCAAATAGAAAGGTGCCCAGAAGAGAGAAAACTTTCATATCAAAATTTGCTCTAGTCTCGATCGATGACCCAACGATTAATGATCGGGACAAAATTTTAGTATGTTGTTCCTGAGTCTTGTATCTTGACATCCAACAGTTAGAATCTGATTTGGAGCTTTCTAACATAGTATTTTCTGTTTAGCCCTTCTTGTATACGAGTTTATATTATGTCATATATTGGTGATAATTACTAGATTTTTTTGTGCTAAAGAGAAAAGTGCCCAGAAAAGAGAAAACACATTCATATCAAAATTTACTTTAGTCTCGATCGATGACCAAACGATCTCTAATCAGGTCAAAATTTTATTATGTTTTTCCTGAGGCTTGCATCTTGACATCTAACGGTTAGAATCTGATTTGGGCTTTCTAACTTAGTATTTTCAGTGTAGCCATATTTGTATAAGTGTTTGCATTATGTTATATATTAGTGATGATTATTAGATTTTTTTTGTGCCAAACAGAAAGGTTCAGAGAAGAAAGAAAACGTTCATACAAAACGATCTCTGATTAGGACGAAATTTTAGTATATTGTTCATGAGTCTTGAATCTTGACATCTAACAATTAGAAATCGATTTAGAGCTCTCTAATTTAGTATTTTCTGTTCCGCTCTGCTTGTATACAAGTTTGTATTATGTTATATATTGGTGATGATTATTAGATTTTTTTGTGCCTAAGAGAAAAGTGTGCAGAAAAGAGAAAACGTTCATATCAATATCTGCTTTAATATGTTGTTCCTGAGACTTGCATCTTGACATCCAACGGTTAGAGTCTGATTTGGAGCTCTCTAACTTAGTATTTTTTGTATAGCCCTCCTTGTATATGAATTTGTGTTATGTCATATATTTGTGATGATTATTAGATTTTTTTATGCAAAAGAGAAAAGTTTCTATCGATGACCAAACGATCTCTGATCGAGACAAAATTTTATTATGTTATTCCTGAGTCTTGCATCTTGACATCTAATGGTTGGAATCGGATTTGGAGCTCCCTAACAAAGTATTTTCTATCTAACCCTCCTTGTATACGAGTTTGTATTATGTCATATATTGGTGATGATTATTAGATTTTTTTTGTGCCAAAGAGATAAGTACTCAAAAGAGAGAAAACGTTCATATCAAAATTTGCTCCTGTCCTGATCGATGAATTAACGATCTCTGATTAGGAAGAAATTTTAGTATGTTGTTCCTGTGTCTTGCATCTTGACATCCAACGGTTATAATCTAATTTAGAGCTCTCTAACTTAGTATTTTCTATCTAACCTTTTTTGTATACGAGTTTGTATTATGTCATATATTGGTGATGATTATTAGATTTTTTTGTGCAAAAGAGAAAGGTACTTAGAAGAGAGAAAACGTTCATATCAAAATTTTCTCAAGTCTCGTTCGATTACCAAACGACCTCTGATCGAGATTAAATATTAGTATGTCGTTCTTGAGTCTTGCCTCTTGACATCCGACGGATAGAATCTGATTTGGAACTCCCTAACATAGTATTTTCCGTCTAGCCCTCCTTGTAGACGAGTTTGTATTATGTCTTATAGTCATGATGATTATTAGATTTATTTGTGGCAAAGAGAAAATTGCCGAGAAGAGAGAAAACGTTCATATCAGAATTTGCCCTAGTCTTGATCGATTACCAAACGATCTCTGATCGTGACGAAATTTTAGTATGTTGTTCCTGACTCTTACATCTTCACATCCAACGGTTAGAATCTGATTTGGAGCTCTCTAACGTAATATTTTCTGTCTAGGCCTTCTTGTATAAGAGTTTGTATTATGATATATATTGGTGATAATTATTAGGTTTTTTTGTGCCAAATAGAAAGGTGCCTAGAAGAAAGAAAACATTTATATCAAAATTTGCTCTAGTCTCGATCGATGACCAAACGATATCTGATCGGAACGAAATTTTAAAATGTTGTTTCTGAGGCTTGCATCTTGACATCCAACGGTTAGAATTTGATTTGGAGCTTTATAACTTAGTATTTTCTGTCTAGCCATATTTGTATAGGAGTTTGTATTGTGTCATATATTGGTGATGATTATTATATTTTTTTGTGCCAAATAGAAAGGAGCCCAGAAAAGAGAAAACGTTCATATCAAAATTTGCTCTAGTCTCGATCGATAACCAAACGATCTCTGATTGGAACGAAATTTTGGTATGTTGTTCCTGGGTCTTGCATCTTGACATCCAACGGTTAGAATCTGATTTGGAGCTCTCTAATATAGTATTTTTTGTCTAGCCCTCCTTATATACTAGTTTGTACTATGTAATATATTGGTGGTGATTATTAGATTTTGTGTGCTAAAGAAAAATGTGCCAAGAAGAGAGAAAATGTTCATATTAGAATTTGCTCTAGTCTCGATCGATGAAGAAACGACTTCTGATCGGGACGAAATTTTAATATGTTATTCCTGAGTCTTGCATCTTGACATCCAACGGTTAGAATCTAATTTGGAGCTTTGTAACTTAGTATTTTCTATCTAGCCCTCGTTGTATACGATTTTGTTTTATGTCATATATTGGTGATGATTATTAGATTTTTTGTGCAAAAGAGAAATGTGCCTAGAAGAGAGAAAACGTTTCATATCAAAATTTGCTCTAGTTTCGATTGATGAACAAACGATATCTGATCGGGACGAAAGTTTAGTATGTTATTCCTGTTACTTGATTCTTGACATCCAACGGTTAGAATCTGATTTGGAGCTCCCTAACATAGTATTTTCTGTCTAGTCCTCTATGTATACGAGTTTGTACTATGTCATACATTGGTGATAATTGTTAGACTTTTTTTGCACCAAAGAGAAAAGTGCCCAAAAGAGAGAAAACGTTCATATCAATATCTGCTTTAATCTCGATCGATGACCAAACAGTCAGAATTTGATTTGGAGCTCTCTAACTTAGTATTTTCTTTTTAGCTCTCTTTGTGTACGACTTTGTATTACGTCATGTATTGGTGATGATTATTAGATTTTTTTGTGTGAAGGACAAAAGTACCCAAAAGAGAGAAAACGTCCGTATCAAAATTTGCTTTAATCTCGATTAATGACCAAACGATCTCTGATCGATACGAAATTTTAGTATGTTGTTCTTGAGTCTTGCATCTTGATACTCAACAGTTAGAACTTGATTTTGAGCTCTGTAGTATAATATTTTCTGTCTAGCCCTCCTTGTATACTAGTTTGTGTTATGTCCTATATTAGTGATGATTATTAGATTTTTTGTGCTAAAGACAAAATTGCCCAGAAGTGAGAAAATGTTCCTATCAAATTTTGCTCTAGTCTTGATCGATAATTGAATGATCTCTAATCGGGACGAAATTTTAGTATGTTTTTTCTAAGTCTTACACCTTAAAATCCAACGGTTAGAATCTGATTTGAGCTCTTTAACCTAGTATTTTCTGTATAGTCCTCCTTGTATACGAGTTTGTATTATGTTATATATTGGCGATGATTATTAGATTTTTTTGTGCCAAAGAGAAAAGTGCCCAGAAGAGAAAAACGTTAATATCAAAATTTGCTTTAGTCTCGATTGATGACCAAACGATCTCTGATCAGGTAGAAATTTTAGGATGTTATTCCTGAGTCTTATATCTTGACATCCAACAGTTAGAATCTGATTTAGAGCTCTCTAACTTAGTATTTTCTATCTAGCTCTATTTATATACAAGTTTGTATCACGTCACGTATTGTTGATAATTATTAGATTTTTCACTGCCAAAGAAAGTTGGCCACAAAAGAGAAAACGTTCATATCAAAATTTTCTCAAGCCTCAATCGATTACCGAACGATCTCTGATCGAGAGGAAATGTTAGGATGTTGTTATTGAGTCTTGCCTCTTAACATCGGACGGTTAGAATCTGGTTTGGAGCTCTCTAGCATAGTAGTTTCTGTCTAGCCTTCTTTGTATACGAGTTTATATTATGTCATATATTTGTGAGGATTATTAGATTTTTTTGTGCCAAAGAGAAAATTGCCCAGAATAGAGAAAACGTTCATATCAGAATTTACTCTAGTCTAGATCGATGACTAAACGATCTCTAATCGAGATAAAATTTTAGTATGTTGTTCCTGAGTCTTGCAAGTTGCATCTTGACATCCAGCGGTTACGATCTGATTTGCAGCTCTCAAACATAATATTTTCTGTATAGCCCTATTTGTATATGAGCTTGTAGTAAGGAACATATTTTTGATGATTATTAGATTTTTTTATGCCAAAGAGAAAAGTCCCTAGAATAGAAAAAATGTTCCTATCAAAATGTGTTCTATTCTCGATCGATGATCAAACGATCTCTAATTGGGACGAAATTTTAATATGTTGTTCCTAAGTCTTGCATCTTGACATCCAACAGTTAGAATCTTATTTGGAGCTCTTTAACTTAGTATTTTCTGTCTAGCCCTATTTATATACAGGTTTGTATTTCGTCATATAATGGTGATGATTATTAGATTTTTTTGTGTCAAAGAGAGAAACACCTAGATTCTAAACGTTGCATCTTGACATCCAACGGTTAGAATCAGATTTGGAGCCCTCTGACATAGTATTTTTAGTCTAGCACTATTTGTGTACGAGTTTGTATAATGTCATATATTGGTGATGATTAATAGATTCTTTTTGTGCTAAAGGGAAAGATGCCTAGAAGAGAGAATACGTTCATATCAAAATTTGATTTAGTCTCGATCGATTACCAAATGACCTTTGATCGGGACAAAATTTTAGTATGTTCTTCTTGAGGCTTGCATCTTTATATCCAACAGTTATAATCTAATTTGGAACTCTCAAACTTAGTATTTTCTGTATAGCCCTCCTTGTATACGAGTTTGTATTATGTTATATATTGGTGATGATTATTAGATTTTTTGTGCCTAAGAGAAATGTGCCCCGAAGAGAGAAAACGTTCATATCAAAATTTACTCTAGTCTCGATCGATGACCAAATGATCTTTGATGGGGAAGAAATTTTAGTATGTTGTTCCTGAGCCTTGCATCTTGACATCCAATAGTTAGAATCTGATTTAGAGCTCTATAATATGCTATTTTCTTCCTGGCCCTCCTTGTATACGAGTTTGTATTATGTTATATGTTGGGGATGATTATTAGGTTTTTTTTGCCAAAGAGAAAAGTGCCTAGAAGAGAGAAAACATCCATATCAAAATTTGCTATAGTCTCGATCGATGACCGTACGATCTCTGATGGGGACCAAATTTTATTGTGTTGTTCCTCAGTTTTGCATCTTGACATCCAACGGTTAGAATATGATTTGGGCTCTCTAACATAGTATTTTCTGTCTAGCCATCTTTGTATAAGGGTTTGTATTATGTCATATATTGGTGATGATTATTAGATTTTTTTGAGCCAAAAAAAATTGCCCAGAACAGAGAAAATGTTCATATAAAAATTTGCTATAGTCTCGATTTCATCGAACGACCTCTGATCGAGAAGAAATTTTAGTATGTTGTTCATGAGTCTTGCATCTTGACATCCAACGGTTAGAATCTGATCTTCAGCTCTCTAACATAGTATTTTCTGTCTAGCTCTCCTTGTATACGAGTTTGTATTATGTTATATGTTGTTAATAATTATTAGATTTTTTTTGGCCAAAGAGAAAAGTACTCAGAATAGGGAAAGCGTTCATATCAAAATTTTCTCTAGTCTCAATCGATGAACCAACGATCTCTGATCGGGACGAAATTTTAGTATGTTATTTCTGAGTCTTGCATCATTACATGCGACGGTTAGAATCTAATTTTGAGCTATCTAACTTAGTATTTTCTGTCTAGCCCTTCTTATATACTAGTTTATATTCAGTCTAGCCCTTTTTGTATACTAGTTCATATTATGACCTATATTGATGATGATTATTAGATTTTTTTATTGCCAAAGAGAACAGTACCCAAAAGAGAGAAAATGTTCATATCAAAATTTTCTCTAGTGTTGATCGATGACCAAACGATCTCTGATCGGGATGAAATTTTAATATGTTGTTCCTAAGTTTTGCATCTTGACATCCAACGGTTAGAATCTGATTTGGAGCTCTCTAACATAGTTTTTTTGTCTAGATCTCCTCGTATACCAGTTTCTATTTTGTAATAAATTGGATATGATTATTAGATTTTTTTGTGCCAAAGAGAAAAGTGCCCAGAAGATAGAAAACGTTCATATCAAAATTTTCTCTAGTCTTGATCGATGACTAAACGATCTCTAATCTAGACGAAATTTTTTTATCTTGTTCCTAAGTCTTCCTTCTAGGTATCCAACGGTTAGAATCTAATTTGGAACTCTCTAACTTCGTATTTTATTTCTAGCTCTCCTTGTATACGAGTTTGTACTATGTCATATACTGGAAATGATTATTATAAATTTTTTGTGCTAAAGAGAAAAGTTCCTAGAAAAGAGAAAACGTTCATATCAAAATTTGCTCTAGTCTTGGTCGATGACCGAACAATTACTGATCCGGGCGAAATTTTATTCTGTTATTTATGAGTCTTGCATCTTGACCTCCAACGATTAGAATCTAATTTAGAACTCCCTAGCTTAGTATTTTCTGTCTAGCCCTCCTTGTATACGAGTTCTTATTTTGGCATATATTAGTGATGATTATTAGATTTTTTTTCCATAGAGAAAATTGCCCAGAAGACAGAAAAGATTCATATCAAAATTTGCTTTAGTCTTGATCGATGACCAAACGATCTCTGATCGGAACAAAATTTTAATATATTGTTCCCGAGTCTTGCGTCTTGACATCTAACGGATAGAATCTGATTTGGAGCTCCCTAACATAGTATTTTCTATCTAGCCCTCCATATATAAGAGTTCATATTTTATCATATATTGGTGATAATTATTGGATTTTTTGTGCTAAAGAGAAAATTTCCCAGAAAAGATAAAATGGTCATATCAAAATTTGCTCTAATCGCGATCGATGACCAAATGGTCTCTGATTGGGACAAAATTTTAGTATATTGTTCCTGAGTTTGGCATCTTGAAATCCAAATATTAGAATCTGATTTAGAGCTATCTAACTTAGTATTTTTTATCTAGCTCTCGTTGTATACGAGTTTGTATTATGTCATATATTGGTGATGGTTATTAGATTTTTTTTGTGCCGAGGAGAAAAGTCTCAAGAAGATAGAAAACGTTCATATCAAAATTTTCTCTAGTCTCGATCGATGACCAAATGATCTCTGATCGACACAAAATTTTAGTATGTTGTTCCTGAGTCTTGCATCTTGGTATATAACAGTTAGAATCTAATTTGGAGTTTTCTAACTTAGTATTTTCTGTCTAGACCTCTTCGTATACGAGTTTGTATTATGTCATATATTAGTGATAATTATTAGATTTTTTTTGCCAAAGAGAAAAGAGCCCAAAAGAGATAAAACGTTCATATCAAAATTTGCTCAAGTCTTGATCGATGACCAAATGATCTCTAATCGAGCCGAAATTTTAGTATGTTGTTCTAAGTCTTGCATCTTGACATTCGAAGGTTAGAATCTGATTTGGAGCTCCCTAACTTAGCATTTTCTGTCTAGCCCTCCGAGTATACGAGTTCTTATTTTTTTTTTTCATATTTTGGTGATAATTATTAGATATTTTTTTCCTAAAGAGAAAGGTGCCTAGAAGAGAGAAAACGTTCGTATAAAAATTTGCTCAAGCCTCGATCGATTACCAAATAACCTCTGATCGAGATGAAATATTAGTATGTTGTTCTCGAGTCCTGCCTCTTGACATCCAACGGTTTGAATCTACTTTGGAGTTCTCTAACTTTGTATTTTCTGTCTAGGCCTCCTTGTATGCGAGTTTGTATTATGTCATATATTGGTGATGATTATTAGATTTTTTGTGCCTAAGAGAAATGTGCCCCGAAGAGATAAAACGTTCATATCAAAATTTGCTCTAGTCTCGATTGATAACCAAATGATCTCTGATGGGGAAGAAATTTTAGTATGTTGTTCCTGAGCCTTGCATCTTAACATCCAACAGTTAGAATCTGATTTAGAGCTCTCTAACATGCTATTTTCTTCCTGGTCCTCCTTGTATACGAGTTTGTATTATGTTATATGTTGGTGATGATTATTAGTTTTTTTTTGCCAAAGAGAAAAGTGCCTAGAAGAGGGAAAACGTTCATATCAAAATTTGCTATAGTCTCGATCGATGATCGTACGATCTCTGATGGGGACGAAATTTTATTGTGTTGATCCTCAAATTTGCATCTTGACATCCAACAATTAGAATCTGATTTGGGGCTCTCTAACATAGTATTTTCTGTCTAGCCCTCTTTGTATAAGGGTTTGTATTTTGTCATATATTGGTGATGATTATTAGATTTTTTTGAGCCAAAAAAATTGACCAAAATAGAGAAAATGTTCATATAAAAATTTGCTATAGTCTCGATTTCATCGAACGACCTCTGATCGGGAAGAAATTTTAGTATGTTGTTCCTGAGTCTTGCGTCTTGACATCCAACGGTTAGAATCTGATTTTCAGCTCTCTAACATAGTATTTTCTATCTAGCTCTCCTTGTATACGACTTTGTATTATGTTATATGTTGTTAATGATTATTAGATTTTTTTTGGCCAAAGAGAAAAGTACCCAGAATAGGGAAAACGTTCATATCAAAATTTTCTCTAGTCTCAATCGATGACCAAACGATCTCTGATCGGGACAAAATTTTAGTATGTTGTTTTTGAGTCTTGCATCTTTACATCCGACAGTTAGAATCTAATTTTGAGCTATCAAACTTAGTATTTTCTGTCTAGCCCTTCTTGTATTTTCTGTCTAACCGTTATATCCAAATTTGCTCTCGGCTTGATCGATGGCCAAACGATCTCTGATCAGGATGAAATTTTAGTATGTTGTTCCTGAGTCTTGCATCTGGACATCATCCAACGGTTAGAATCTAAATTGGAGCTCTCTAACATGGTATTTTCTGTCTAGCCCTCCATGTATACAAGTTTGTATTATGTCATACGTTGTTGATGAATATTAGATTTTTTTGTGCTAAAGAGAAAAGTGCCAGAAGAAAGAAACGCACATATCAAAATTTACTTTAGTCTCGATCGATGACCAAACAATCTTTTATCGGGACAAAATTTTAGTATGTTGTTCCTAAGTCTTGCATCTTGACATCCAACGGTTAGAATCTGATTTGGAGCTCTTTATTATAGTATTTTCTGTCTAGCCCTTCTTGTATAAGAGTTTGTATTATGTCATATGTTGGTGATGATTATTAGATTTTTTTGTACCAAATAGAAAATTGCCTAAAAAAGAGAAAACATTCATATCAAAATTTGCTTTAGTGTCGTTCGATGACCAAACGACCTCTGATCGGGACGAAATTTTAGTATGTTGTTCCTGAGTGTTGCATCTTGACATCCAACGGTTAGAATCTAATTTGGAGCTCTCTAACATAGTACCTTCTGTCCAGCCCTATTTGTATATGAGTTTGTATTATGTCATATATTGGGTATGATTATTAGATTTTTTTGTGCTAAAAAGAAAGATACCCAGAAGAGAGAAAACGTTCATATCGAAATTTGCTGAAGCCTCGATCGATTACCAAACGACCTCTGAATATGATGAAATATTAGTATATTGTTCTTAAGTCTTGCCTCTTGATATTTGACGGTTAGATTCTGATTTGGAGCTCTCCAGCGTAGTATTTTCTGTCTAGACCTCCTTGTATACGAGTTTATGTCATGTCATATATTCTTGACGATTATTAGATTTTTTTTTTCGAAAGAGAAAATTGCCTAGAAGAGAGAAAACGTTCATATCAAAATTTGCTCTAGTCTTGACTGATGACCAAACGATCTCTGATTGGGACGAAATTTTAGTATGTTATTCCTGAGACTTGCTTTTTGACATCCAACGGTTAGAATCTGATTTGGAGCACTTAAACTTAGTTTTTTCTGTCCAGCCTTCCTTGTTTACGAGTTTGCAATATGTCATATATTGGTGATAATTATTAGATTTTTTTGTGTGAAAGAGAAAAGTGCCCAGAAAAGAGAAAACATTCATATAAAAATTTGCTCAAGACTCGATCGATTACCAAACGACCTCTAATTGAGATGAAATATTAATATGTTGTTCTTCAGTCTTGCCTTTTGACATCCAACGGTTAAAATCTGATTTAGTGCTCTCTAACATAATATTTTCTATCTAACCCTCCATGTATATGAGTTTGTATTATGTCGTATATTGGTAATGATTATTAGATTTTTTTGGGCCAAAGAGAAAGTGCCTAGAAGAGAGAAAACATTCATATCAAAATTTGCTCTTGTCTCGCTTGATAACCAAACGATCTCTGATCACTACGAAATTTTGGTATGTTGTTTCTGAGTCTTGCATCTTGACATCCAACAGTTAGAATCTGATTTGGAGCTCTCTTACTTAGTATTTTCTGTCTAACCCTCCTTGTATACAAGTTTGAGTTATGTTATATGTTGGTGATGATTATTAGATTTTTTTGTATCAAAGAGATAAGTGGCTAGAAGAGAGAAAACGTTCATATCAAAATTTGGCGTAGTCTCGATCGGTGACCAAATGATCTCTGATCAGGATGAAATTTTAGTATGTTGTTTCTGAGTCTTGCATCTTGACATCCAACGGTTAGAATCCAATTTGGAGCTCTTTAACTTAGTATTTTCTGTCTAGCTCTCCTTGTATACGAGTTTGTGTTATATCATATATTGGTTATAATTTTTAGATTTTTTTGTGCCAAAGAGAAAAGTGCCCAGAAGAGAAAAAACGTTAATATCAAAATTTGCTCTAATCTCGATAGACGACCAAACGATCTCTGATTGGAACGAAATTTTAGTATGTTGTTCCTGAGTCTTGCATCTTGACATCCAATGGTTTGAATCTGCTTTGGAGTTCTCTAACTTAATATTTTCTGTCTAGCACTCCTTGTATATGAGTTTGTATTATGTCATATATTGGTGATGATTATTATATTTTTTTGTGCCAATGAGAAAAGTGCCTAGAATAGAGAAAATGTTCATATTAAAATTTACTCTAGTTTTGATCGATGAGGAAACGATCTCCAATGTAGACGAAATTTTAGCATGTTCTTCCTGAGTCTTGCATCTTGACATCCAACGGTTAGAATCTAATTTAGAGCTCTCTTACTTAGTATTTTCTTTCTAGCCCTGCTTGTATACGGGTTTATATTAGGTCATGTAATGGTATTGATTATTAGAAATTTTTGTGTTAAAGAGAAAAGTGCCCAGAAGAGAGAAAACGTTCATATCAAAATTTGCTCTAGTCCCGATCGATGACAAAATGATCTCTGATCGGAACGAAATTTTAGTATGTTTTTCCTGAGTCATGCATCTTGACATCCAACGGCTAGAATCTGATTTAGAGCTCTCTAATATAATATTTTCTGTCTAACCCTACTTTTATACGAGTTTGTATTTTGTTATATGTTGATGATGATTATTAGATTTGTTTGTGCCAAAGAGAAAGGTGCACAGAAGAGAGAAAATAATAATATCAAAATTTTCTCTAGTATTGATCGATGATCAAACAATATCTAATCGTGATGAAATTTTAATATGTTATTCATGAGTATTGCATCTTGACATCCAACAGTTGGAATCTGATTTGAAGCTCTCTAACTTCGTATTTTCTTGTCTAACTCTCCTTGTATACGAGTTGGTATTATGTCATATATTGGTGATGATTATTAGATTTCTTATGCCACAGAGAAAATTGCCTAGAAGAGAGAATGCATTCATATCAAAATTTGCTCTAGCCTCGATCGATAACTAATCGATTTCTGATCGGGACAAAATTTTATTATGTTTTTCCTGAGTTTTGCATCTTGACATCAACGGTCAGAATCTGATTTGGAGCTCTTTAACTTAGTATTTTCTGTCCGGCCCTCCTTGTATACAAGTTTGTATTATGTCATATACTGATGATGATTATTAGATTTTTTGTTCTAAAGAGAAAAGTACCCAAAAGAAAAAAAACATTAATATAAAAATTTGTTCTAGTCTCGATGGATGACCGAACGATTTCTAATCGGGACGAAATTTAGTATTTTGTTCCTGAGTCTTGGATCTTGTCATCCAACAGTTACAATCTGATTTGGGGTTTTCTAACATAGTATTTTTTGTGTAGTCCTCCTTGTATACGAGTTTCTATTATGTCATATATTGGTGATGATTATTATTAATATGTTGTTGCTGAGCCTTGTATCTGGACATCCAACAATTAGAATCTGATTTAGAGCTATATAACATAGTATTTTCTGTCAAGCCTTTCTTGTATAAGAGTTTGAATTACGTCATATATTGGTGATGATTCCAAGATGTTTTTGTGCTAAAAGAGAAAATTGCCCAGAAGAGAGGAAACTCTCATATAGAAATTTCCTCTAGTCTAGATCGATGACCAAACAATCACTGATCGGGACGAAATTTTAGTATGTTGTTCCGGAGTCTTACATATTGACATGCAACTGTTCGAATCTGATTTGTAGCTCTCTAACTTAGTATTTTCTGTCTAGTGCACAGAATAGAGAAAACATTAATATCAAAATTTTCTTTAGTCTCGATTGATAACCAAACGATCTCTGATCGGAATGAAATTTGAGTATGTTGTTCCTGAGTTTTGCATCTTGACATCCAACTGTTTGAATCTTATTTGGAGCTCTCTAACTTAGTATTTTCTGTCTAGCACTCCTTGTATACGAGTTTGCAGTATGTTATATATTGGTGATGATTATTAGATTTTTTTATGCTAAAGAGAGAATTGCCTAGAAGAGAAAAAAGTTCATATCAAAATTTGCTTTAGTCTCGATCGATGACCAAACGATCTCTGATCGGGATGAAACTTTAGTATATAGTTTTTGAGTCCTGTCTCTTGACATCCAATAGTTAGAATCTGATTTGTAACTCTCTAACTTAGTATTTTCTACCCAGTCCTCCTTGTATATGAGTTCTTATTTTGTCATATATTAATGATGATTATTAGATTTTTTGTGCTAAAGAGAAAATTGCCTAGAAGAAAAAAAGGTTCATATCAAAATTTTATCTAGTCTCGATCGATGAACAAACGATCTCTTATCGGGACGAAATTTTAGTATGTTGTTCCTGAGTTTTGCATCTTGACATCCAACGGTTAGAATCTAATTTGGAACTCTCTAACTTAGTATTTTCTATATAGCCATCCTTATATACGAGATTGTATTATGTCATATTTGGGTAATGATTATTAGAATTTTTTTGTGCCAAGAAGAAAAGTATCCAGAAGAGAGAAAACGTTCATATCGAAATATGCTCTAGTCTCGATTGATGACCAAACAATCTCTTATGGGGACGAAATTTTAGTATGGTGTTCCTGAATCTTGCATCTTGACATACAACGGTTAGAATCTAATTTGGAGCTCTTTGACCTAGTATTTTCTGTCTATCCCTCCTTATATACACGTTTGTATTTTGTCATATATTAGTGATGATTATTAGATTTTTTGGTGCCAAAGAGAAAATTGCCTAGAAGAGAGAAAATGTTCATATCAAAATTTGCTCCAAGCTCGATCGATGACCAAACGATCTCTAATTGGGACGAAACTTTAGTATATTGTTCCTGAGTCTTGCCTCTTGACATTCAACGGTTAGAATCTGATTTAGGGCTCTTCAATTTAGTATTTTTTATCCAGCACTCCTTGTATACGAGTTTGTATTATGTGTTATATTGGTGATGATTATTAGAATTTTTTGTGCCAAAGAGAAAAGTTCGCAGAAGAGAGAAAACGTACATATCAAAATTTGTTATAGTCTCGATCGATGATCGAAAGATTTCTGATGGGAACGAAATTTTAGTAAGATGTTTCTGAGTCTTGCGTCTTGACATCCAACGGTTAGAATATGATTTGGAGCTCTTTAACCTAGTATTTTCTATCCAGCACTCCTTGTATATGAGCTCTTATTTTGTCATATATTGGTGATAATTATTAGATTTTTTTTGCCAAAGAGAAAATTGCCCAGAAGAGAGAAAACGGTCATATCAAAATTGGTTCTAGTCTTGATCGATGACCAAACGGCCTATGATTGGAAAAAAATTTTAGTATGTTATTTCTAAGTCTTGTATCTTGACATCCAATGCTTAGAATCTGACTTGGAGTTCTCTAACTTAGCATTTTCTATCTAGTCCTACTTGTATACGAGTTTGTATTATGTCATATATTAGTGATGGTTATTAGATTTTTTTGTGCCAAAAAGAAAATTTCCAAGAAGAGATAAAAAGTTCATATCAAAATTTGCTCTAGTCTCGATCGATGACCAAACGATCTCTGATGGGGACGAAATTTTAGTATATTGCTCCTGAGTCTTATATCTTGACATCCAACGATTAGAATCTAATTTGGAGCTCTCCAACTTAGTATTTTCTATCTAGCCCTCCTTGTATACGAGTTCGTATTTTGTCATATACTGGTGATGATTAATAGATTTTTTGGTGCCAAAGAGAAAATTGCCAAGAAGGGAGAAAATGTTTATATCAAAATTTGCTCTAGCCTCGATTGATAAGCAAACGATCTTTGACCGGGGCGAAACTTTAGTATATTGTTCCTAAGTCTTGCCTTTTGACATCTAACAGTTAGAATATGATTTACAGCTTTCTAACTTACTATTTTTTGCCTAGCCCTCTTTGTTTACGAGCTTGTATTATGTCATATATTGGTTATGATTATTAGAATTTTTTGTGCCAAAGAGAAAAATGCCCAGAAGAAAGAAAACGTTCATATCAAAATTTGCTCTAGTCTCGATCGATGACTGAATGATCTCCAATGGGGACGAAATTTTAGTAAGTTGTTTCTGAGTCTTGCATCTTGACATCCAACGACTAGAATCTGATTTGGAGCTCTTTAACTTAGTATTTTCTGTCCAGCCCTTCTTGTATATGAGTTCGGTTTTTGGCACATATTGGTGATGATTATTAGATTTTTTGGTGCCAAAGAGAAAATTGCTCGAAGAGATAAAACGCTCAAATCAAAATTTGCTCTAGTCTCGATCGATGACAAAACGATCTCTGATCGGGACGAAATTTTAATATATTGTCCTGAGTCTTTCGTCTTGACATCTGACGGTTAAAATCTTATTTGGAGCTCTCTAGCATAGTATTTTCTGTCTAGTCCTCCTTGTATACAAGTTTGTATTATGTCATATATTGATGATGATTATAAGATTTTTTGGGCTAAAGATAAAGGTGCCCAGAAGGAAAAAAAAATTGATATCAAAATTTGCTTAAGCTTCGATCGATTACCAAACGACTTTTGATCGAGATGAAAAGTTAGTATGTTATTCTTGAGTCTTGCCTCTTGACATCCGACGGTTAGAATCTAATTTAGAACTCTTTAGCACAGTACTTTTTGTCTAGCACCCCTTATATACGAGTTTGTATTATGTTATATATTGGTGATGATTATTGGATTTTTTTTGTGCCAAAGAGGAAAGAGCCTAAAAGAGAGAAAACATTCATATCAAAGTTTGCTCTAGTCTGGATCAATGACCAAACGATCTCTGATCAGGACGAAATTTTAGTATGTTATTCATGAGTCTTGCATCTTGACATCCAACGGCTAGAATCTGATTTGGAGCTCCCTAACTTTGTATTTTCTGTATAGCCCTCTTTGTATACGAGTTTATATTATGTCATATATTGGTGATGATTATTAGATTTTTTTTTGTCCCAAAGAGAAAGGTGCCTAGAAGAGAGAAAACGTTCATATCAAAATATTCTCAAGCCTCGATCGATTACCAAACGACCTCTGATCGAGATAAAATATTAGTATGTTGTTCTTGAGTCTTGCCTTTTGACATCCGACGGTTAGAATCTGATTTGAAGCTCTATAGCATAGTATTTTTTGTCTATCTCTCCTTGTATACATGTTTGTATTATGTCATATATTGGTGATGTTTATTAGATTTTTTTTGCCAAAGAGAAAAGTGCCCAGGAGAGAGAAAACGTTCATATAAAATTTTTCTCTAGTCTCGATCGATGACCAAACAATCTCTGATCGGGACGAAATTTTAGTATGTTGTTCCTGAGTCTTGCATCTTCATATCCAAGGGTTAGAATCTGTTTTAGAGCTGTCTAACATAGTATTTTCTGTCTAACCCTCCTTGTATACAAGTTTGTATTAAGTCATATATTGGTGGTGATTGTTATATTTTTTGTGCCAATGAAAAGTGCCTAGAGGAGAGAAAAAGTTCATATCAAAATTTGCTCAGGCCTCGATCGATTACTAAACGACCTCTAATCGAGATAAAATATTAGTATGTTGTTCTTGAATCTTGTCACCTGACATCCGATGGTTATAATCTAATTTTGAACTCTCTAGTACAGTATATTTTGTTTAGCCCTCCTTATATACGATTTTTTATTATGTCATATATTGGTAATGATTATTAGATTTTTTAGTGCCAAAGACAAAAAGTACCCAGAAGAGAGAAAACGTTCATAACAAAATTTGCTCTAGTCTCGATGGATAACCAAACGATCTGTGATCGGACGAAATTTTAGTATGTTGTTCCTGCATCATGCATATTGACATCCAACGGTTAGAATCTGATTTAGAGCCCTCTGGCGTAGTATTTTCTGTCTAGCCCTCCTTGCATACGAGTTTGTATTATGTCATATATTGGTGATTATTATTAGATTTTTTTTGTGCCAAAGAGAAAATTGCCTAAAAGAGAGATAACGTTCATAACAAAATTTGCTCTAGTCTCGATCAATGACCAAACGATCTCTGATCGGGACAAAATTTTAGCATGTTGTTCTTGAGTCTTGCATCTTGACATCTATCGGTTAGAATAGGATTTGGAGCTCTCTAACTTAGCATTTTCTGTCTAGCCCTATTTATATACGAGTTTGTATTATGTCATATATTGGTGATGATTATTAGACTTTTTTGTGCCAAAGAATAAAAGGTTCCCAGAAGATAGAAAACGTTCATATCAAAATTTGATTAAGCCTCGATCGATTACCAAACGACCTCTGATCGAGATGAAATATTAATATGTTGTTCTTGAGTCTTGCCTCTTGACATCTGAAGGTTAGAATCTAATTTGGAACTCTCTAGCATAGTATTTTTTGTCTAGCCCTCCTTATATATGAGTTTGTATTATGCGTTATATTGGTGATAATTATTAGATTTTTTTGTGCCAAAGAAAAAAGTGCCCTTAAAAGAGAAAACGTTCATATCAAAATTTGCTCTAATCTGGATCGATGACCAAACGATATCTGATTAGGAAGAAATTTTAATATGTTGACATCTAATGGTTAGAATCTAATTTGGAGCTCTCTAACTTAGTATTTTCTTTCTAACTCTCCTTGTATATGAATTTGTGTTATATCATATATTAGTGACGATTATTAAATTTTTTTGTGCCAAAGATAAAGTTGCCTAGAAGAGAGAAAACGTTTATAACAAAATTTTCTCTGGTCGAGATCAAAATATTAGTATGTTGTTCTTAAGTCTTGTCTTTTGACATCCAACGGGTAGGATCTGATTTCGAGCTTTCTAACTTTGTATTTTTTGTCTAGCCTTCCTTGTATACGAGTTTGTATTAGGTTATATATTGGTGATGATTATTAGATTTTTTGTGCCAAAAATAAAATTGCCCAGAAGAGAGAAAGCATTCATATCAAAATTTGCTTTAGTCTTTATCGATGACGAAACGATCTATGATTGGGACGAAATTTTAGTATGTTGTTCCTAAGTCTTGCATCTTGACATCCAACAGTTAGAATCTGATTTGCAGCTCTCTAACTTTGTATTTTCTGTCTAACCCTCCTTGTATATAAGCTTGTATTATGTCATATATTTGTGATGATTATTAGATTTTTTTTTGGGCCAAAGAGAAAAGTGCCCAGAAGAGAGAAAGGTTTATATCAAAATTTTCTCAAGTCTCGATTGATGACCAAACGATCTCTAATCGAGACAAAATTTTAGTATGTTGTTCCTGAGTCTTGCCTCTTGACATCCAGTGGTTAGAATTTGATTGGGAGCTCTCTAACTTAGTATTTTTTTGTATAGCCCTCCTTGTATACGAGTTTGTACTATGTCATATATTTAATCCCCTACTTAATATTTAACTTAGTATTTAATCCTCTTGAATCTTGACATCTAACTGTGATAGGTTGTCGTTAGCCTAAAAATTTAATCCCCTACTTAAATTGATTTGTAGTATAGTGAAGTAAGGGTATCGTCCCACAGAGATCAAAACA
>JAOTAX010121774.1:0-21341 GCA_025629825.1 Erythroxylum guanchezii | reverse complement strand
TCATATGAATATCTTTATTTCCATTATACACATGTCTTTGATGCTTTAATACCAACAATTCATTTACTAATGTTATTATAACATTTTATAATCATACAATATCCAAACCCTCATTCTTTCCTATATCACCTCCAATATTCCAAACCTTCAGGTCAATTTTCCATGATCATTTTGATCAGGTAAATGAAGTAATGTGATAACACTTTCTTCTAGAAAGTTGTTCCTCATTGTCTTAAGTTTCTAATGACACCAAAATCATTCAATTTGGTTCAGTAGTTTGAAAGTTATACCCTAAAAATTTTCAGACTATTCTTATACTGAAACAGTATACTATACTCAACTTCCATCAAGAAATTGAAAGTCTTAGAGGCTAAATCAAAATTAGACTTCTTCAGATGCTTTGTAGCCCTATGTCTCTAGTTTATTCTAAATTAACAATGATCTTATTTGGACTTCTAGAGAAGAAGTTATGGTCAAACAAAATAAGACTGTTCAGTTTGTAATTTCTCTCGAGTGTTCAGACCAAAATCAAGTCACGGTTACTATTGGAGAGCACAGTGATTTGATGTGACAAATAAACATCAGTCTAGCAATTAAACTCATGGGGTGAGGGAGAAACGTCACAGGTGTGAGTGACTCACGGGTGTGAGGAAAAAAAGTCACGAGTGTGACAAATAAGGACAAAAATGTTGAGAACACACTCTGTCAGACCCATCCCACGTTTTTCACTCTATCTCTCCCAACTGATTTCATATCACTATGATTTTTGGTGGAGAGGTAGAACAATATGTTATGAGTCCAATGGTTCAAGTCTCAAGTCATTTGGAGGTCGGACGAAGGAGATATAGCCAAAACATTGAAGGATGTTTGTCAGCCTTCAAGCTTAGAAGTCGCGATCGTGCATGACCCTCAAACTTGCGAAGTCACGATCGCAACTTCCTACTTGCAGTCCCTCACTTATAACCTTCATAATTTTCAATCTAGAACTTCAAAATTTTCAAACTTTATATCAATAAAAAACTAAAAGAAAGATCTACAACTTTTATGAAGACAATTTTGTCAAAATCTTCCTAGATCAATACAATTTAATCATGGAAGTTTCAGACCAATACTAATTTCTCTAACTTTATCTTCTTCATTCTCATACACTTTCCTTCTATTTACATTCTCCAATTTCATTTTACCATTTTAACTCTCATTCAGCTCAACACATTTACAGTACAACTAAATATGTAGGTTTACTCAAAATCATCAAAAGCAGAAGAAAGTCTTACATGCATTTCACCATTCTCTGCACTTCTTCACTATCGTTTTCCTATATATTCATTTTCTACATTTTCTTAACTTTCTTCCTCTAACTGATTCATTCTTTTGGTCATCTCTGAAAACACTCTAAACTCATGTATACAGTGAATACACAACCATAAACAGAGTATTTACTTGTTTTTCTCTCCAAATTTTTCTACACTTAATCATACACATTTCTTATGATCTTTCAACTTATAAATCATTTCTACACAATCTTAAGACATCTAGATCATCAATTATTCAAAAAATCACACATAAAAAATTTTCATATCTTAAACCCTCGGTGTTCATGAAAAACACCCATTTTTCTTCATGATCATGCAATGACAAATAAATCACCGTTTTGGTTTCATAAGACTACAACTCTAAAGGAATTACACAATACTTACTTGATATAGTTCCAAAATTTGCAAAAACTCAAGAAGCCCTAGTTTCCATGCAATTCACATACACCACTTAAGGGGTTGGCAAACTTCGGTTGTTCTTATAGCAAAGAGAAGCAAACTAAAGTTGGGAGTAGAAAATAGATAGATGAGAACAAGGTTTTCTTTGGTGAAGATTTGATGAAAAACTTTGTGTAAAGGAGGGAACTTTGAAGAAGAAGGCTACAAAGAAGACGAAGAAGATGAAGACAAGCACAGTAAGTTGTCTTTCAAAGTTAAGAAAATTTAACTTAAAACTTGGACACTTTTCCACTTCTTAAGGCATTAGCTAATTTTCCCTAAACTAACTAGTTCTATTTAAACTAGTTCCATTAACTCTCATCTTTTCATTACAATTATCTCCACAATTTTCAATATCATCTTCTTACAAATTCTAAGTCATCTCCGAAATTTTCAAAGTCATTTTTAACAATTTTCCAATATCATTTGATTCCTATTTCTATTTTCCATACATCAATTTACTTGCCAAATGACATTCTTCTTAGTACAATTATATCCACATTTTCATAAATAAATCCTAAAATTTACCAAAGCTCCAAAATTAATAGCTACACTCTCCAATTAAATTTTTAATACAATAATTTCACAATTCTCAATAATATCACATCATAATTCAATTATACCCGGAATGTCAATAAATGCATGTACAGTCATCTTGATGTGTGAAAAAATTCCAATTCACGTGCGTGTGTGCTAACAATATGCATGGATATAAAAATGTATTTTTCTTAATCTCTTGTTGATCTCAAATGTACCGTATTTTTAGGTTTTAACCCTTAGTATGGGAACGAGATGTTACAGATATAGTAGAAGTCTAGTACTTGCATTTTGGGGACAAGAATCGCTCAAAGGTTTGATAAACTAAATTTGAGGAGTCTAGTTAGAGTCTTGTGTATTAGAATCCCATTTCATGTTATATTTTTGGTACTAAGATTGAACTCAAAACAAAATTTTATGTAATGTATATGTGGATTCTAAATTGTAATGATACATGTGACTCTTATGTTTTTGAATGAAATAAGAAGAAATGAACATTTAGAATGTTTATGACATGTTTGATGCCTTTAATGAATTAGATTGATTGTCCTAATATACCATTTTCATAGAGTATGTTCTCGAATATCCTCTAATATGTTCAGGCTTATGCTCTATGGGAGTGGTATGTTACATCTTACCATCAATGTTATCTACTCCCAACTTATCTCTTATCACTACATTCTTGATTTTATCTCTTATTGTAAGGTTGTGAAAGGATTCATCATAGAGTTCCCCTTCCGGAACCCGAGTGAAACTGTCCCGATGACCTCATGGTAGCCCTCCAATTGATATCTAACTCAACCGAAGGATTCTCGTAAAGCTAAGTCATACAATTGGAATGGGACCTCAGGTCCACATCACAAGCAACCACAAATATATAATTCTTAACATTAAAAAAATAATATATAAACTTTAATTAAACAAAATAGATAAAAAAATATATTTTCATAAACATATATAATGTTTCTTAAAAACGGTTGGGCTTGAGTTTGGGATTTCTACCTAAATGCTTACATACCTCATTTCTGTTGAGGATCAAAGCCCATGTAATTCATTAAGTAAAATATATTTACAATCCCAAAAATATTTACAAGCCACACTTTTAAACCCTTTCCAAAATAATTTAAACCATATATACAAATAACTAAACTAATTTTAAGAAAATATATACTTAGCAAAAATGACACAGACACAACAACTCCCGATGATACAACTAATTTTGTGGTAGAATCCTAGCTACTAAAGCACCTGTACACATACCTAGGGTGGTTTATGTAAAAACATAAAAATAGGAGTGAGCTAAACGAGCTCAGTGAGTATTAATCATTTTATAAAAAATTAAACTTTTAATAACAACATAACTGAAATCTTCTCATACAATAATAAAGCTTACGGTAAAATACTTGCCATAAAAAAGCATTCGCGCATCATAAAATCTGATAATAAAATAAAAATTTGTAAAACACAATTTCAAATTTTCTAAAATACTATTTCGAAATGCTTTTTTTGAAATTAAGCTGATAATATAAAAGTTTCTATTTTCCTTTTTCCTTTTTCTTTAAACAATAAATAGTTGTGGCAATAAGTTTTCTGAAAACTTTTATACTGAAAATAAGACAACTACTAGAATTGGTACCATACAGTGCCCTAGGGATATACGTTTACAAATAAAGTAAGTGTGGTTTCATATGTAAAAAAATTTCCAAAATTATTTTTAAAATAAATAATGGCGACATTATTATTTTCATAAATTTTCTTACACAACATAGTCCACCATTAATTTCTTTACCACACGATACACTTGGCATAAAGTTACAGAGCTAGTTCTACATCACATACCCACAACTGGTTAACTACTAATTACGAAGCTGGATCTATATCGCTTACCTGCAATAGGTTAACTGCTGTAAATTGGTAGTTACGGAGTTAGCTCTACATCGCTTACCTGTAACAATTTTAGCTAGCATTATATATACCCAAGATGTGTAGAGGGAGACTCACTGGATTACTGTCGGACACAATACCACCTGTTGTTAGTAACTAATGGCCCCAGACATTGTTATGCATATTTTAGGGTACTTCAATTGGTAAATCTATAATACCATCAAAATGTACCATAGGCTAGAAATTCATTTCCATTTTATCAACAAATAACATAATTTCAATGTAAATTCAAGTCATATAAAATTTAACTTTCAAGCTAAAATTCATATATTGCTAAAACATAAACTTATACTAGCAATATTCACTTGTAATATATCATTCACATAAAACTCAACATAATATTCATTTCATGATAAAATAAAAACCATTTGCATAAAATCAATTTAAAGTACACTCACTACTTGCTAGTTTTCTTTTTCACCACTTCGAAATCCTTCAATTTGCTTCATTTTCCAACTCAAAAACCTAATACAAACACATTCAACTCCTTAATACATTTTCCAACTAAATACACCATAAACCATTTCAACTTCATTACATTCCACATACACTCCATATACTAATTTTTTCCAAATAATAACATAACACTTCATTTAATAATTCCAATGCCACTTACGTACTTAATGACCATCCTTAATCACATTCACGTGGTCTTTACATCATAACGATACTTTTATACCAAAAATGCCCTTAAGGCTAAACTTAACATATTTTACATTAAACTTTTCCAATCCATATCCATTTGATTTCTAACACTTAAAATCAATCCAAATTCACTTCCATGACATTTTAATACACAAATTTAAGTCATAAAATTTCATTAACAAATTTTTATATAATCATGCATCGTTGGCGGAATTTCAACCAAAACGCATTCCAAATAAGTGTGTTTTATTTCTTTACTTCAGTAGCATTAAAATCATGCAATGAACATCATAAAACATCAAAATAAAATTTTGTATCATATCACATTAAAAACCCTAGCCGTGGCCGAAACTTTATCTAATCATTTCCATGGTTTTTCTTCCATTCTTTCATCATTAAATTAACTTCCTAATGCCATTAATTAATCTTAAATCATCAAATGGCAGAATAAATCACTTTACGCAATGGATCTTACCTTTGACCAAGTTTGACTAAGGTTCCACACACTAGTTTCTTGAGTGTCTTCTCCTAATCACTTCCAATGCAATAAAACCTTGATATCACATCATAAGGGTGCGATTCACACTATCAAAACCAAATCTAAACTATAACACCACAAATCCAATTTTTCAACAAAACTAGTTAGCTTAGCAACCCAATTTTCTTCTTCCTCTTTACTTAGATGGCTATAGGATCTTGTTGGATGCTTGATTAGAGTTAGAAGAGCATGAAAAACCCCTTGGATCACTTCTTCATGGCCTAGTCGAACCTCTCTCTTCTCCTTTTTCTTTCTTTTTCATCAGTGGTCGGCCACACCCTTTTAAGGGGATGGTAATTTTGCTTACACTTTTTGCCCACCATTTCCCTTAATAACGTCTTATAATTATACCTTTACCAAAACTTCTCATATTTATACTTTAACCTATGCCACTTGTCACCATTTAATTGGTTACTTTCCAAACCAATTAATTCTTGCTTATCTCACAGAAATCTTCCCATGTAATGAACGTATGGAATTTGGATGCATTTGCTTTGACAAAAAGACCATTTTGCCCCTTTTTTAATTTAATGCACTTTATGCCCAAATAAATTCCAAAAAATTCTATGGTCACCGTAACTTCAAATTGACCATTAAATACTCTAATTGGGCATAAAAAAATTTAAATTGGGTACTTGAAAAAATTTAAATAGGAGAAAATCACTAATTCCCATTATTTTTCAATAAAGGGCATTTTAATCTAATTTTGGATCTCTTGAAATCTATCCGAATAGACTTATTTTAACTCAAATATAGTCATTTTTTAGACACTAAATTCTTTTTGATAATTTCTGATCAATAGGGTTCACTTGTAAAAAATTTACTGTTCATGGACACTAATCATCAAAAATACTATTTATTAGGGAAATTTTCAAATTACCCAAATTCTATTCAAACCACCTCTGTTTTGACCCGTTTCAGTTCTTAGGGACTCCAATCCTATTTTTGGAGCTTTTCAACGTATTTCAAAATTGTTCAATAACTTTTTTAACTGTCTGGAAGAATGTTCGAATTGAATATGGAAATTATTGAATGTCACCAAAATCATCCAGATTTCATTCAAAAGTGTTACCTAAAGCCTCAAAGAACATTTTGGGGCCTTTAAAGCTTGTTCAGACTCATTTTGTAGCTTTCATATTTTTTATTATTGAGGTTATAGTGGAGAGATGGTTTTAGACTTGATCAAAAATTCCGATCTATTCGTGATCTCTGTTATAACCTCAATAATACATTTAAATGCTTAAATTACTCTAGTATACCATAAATAAAGTATACTCTATAAAATGCATGAACAATATATTACACAGTACAATAATTGAAATAATGTATTACAGGCTACACATCCAACAAAGCATCATCATCTCCGCCACCATTAACTTATGACTATGCACCTATTTGATGGGCCAACTCTCTACCCAATAGAGCATGTCGACCTAATTGCTAAACAGTAGAATTTACCTTTTAGCTTAAATGATATCTTTTTTTCATAAAAAACTCATGATGCGGTCTTTTACTTAAGCCAGCCTAATCTGATACGGTGGACTATATCATCATCTATCTCACCATTGTTTTGTATAATAGATCTAAAGTAATTAAAACAATCTTTCTACAGTATAACTTTTGAACTAATCTTTATCTCCATATTGAGTGCAACCTGATGACTTGAATAGTTATACTCTAACTACTTAGTTTTAGTTCTGCTCAATTTAAATTACTTTGGCTCTAGCGTATCCCTCCAGAGTTCTAACTTGACATTAACGTCCTCTTTTGTTTCATCCACTAAAATAATATCATCAGCAAATAACATACACCAAAGCACGTCCCTTTGGATACTCTTAGTGAGCTCATCTATAAATATTACAAATAGGAAGGGACTTAACAATGATCCTTCGTCTAGCCCAATATCGATAGAAAAATGCTATGTATCTCTTGATGTCATCTTTAATATAGTTTTAATACCTTCGTACAGATCCCTAATAACCTATATATAGGGCATATGAACTCCCTTAGCCTTTAAACACCTCAACATGACTTTTCCAAATACCTTGTCACAAACCTTCTCTAAATGAATAGAAACTATGTAGAGGTCCTTCTATTTGTCCCTATAATATTTTATTAATCGTTTGAGGAGGTGAATAGCTTATGTCATAGACCTCCTTGATATGAAATTAAATTGGTTCTCCAAGATACCCTCTCTCACTCTCTTATCAATTCCCTCTCCTATAATTTTATGGTGTGACTAAGTAGTTTGATGTCTTTATAGTTGTTATAGCTTTAAATGTCCCCTTTGTTCTTATCGAGAGGGATTACTGTGCTAAGTCTCCACTTATTCGACATCTTGGCGAATTTGAGGATTATATTAAAAATATTGGTTAATGAAGAAAGACTCTCTTATCTTAAGCTCTTCTATACCTCTATGGGTAATTCATCAGGTTTTGTTGCCCTTCCACTCTTTATCTTCTTAAAGCTCCCTTAATCTCTTCTCTTGTAATCTTTCAGTAACAAGTGAAGCTAAGGTATTTCTTAAAAATCCTAAGATCATCCAAGAAAATGTTGTCATCTTTGCCTTCATTAAAAAGGTTATAGAATATCTCTGTCATCTTCTCTTGGTGTCATTTTCATCTATGAGCATCCATTTTGCTTTATCCTTTACACAACAAACTTGATACAAGTCCTTTGCTTTTTGGTCCTAGCTCTTGGTAACTTAAATATATCTTTTTCTCTATCCTTAATTTCTAATCATTGATATAAGTTCTTGTAAGCTCTACTTTTGGCTTATAAGACTATCTTCTTCCCCTTTTTTCTTTTTTAGCTTTTAACTCTCTTTATTAACTACCTTCTCTTCTTCCATGTTGCTATCAAATAAAGCTTTATAAGTAGCCTTCTTGATCTTCACCTTTTCTTGTATGTTTTTATTCTACCACTAAGACTCCTTCTTACTACCCTTAGGCCCTTTAGAAACTCCTAATATTTCCTTAGTTGCATTCCTTAAAAAGGTTGCTACTCCCTCCCATATATGGTTAGCTTCTCCTTCTAGTTTCTATTCTTCTCTAGACATTCCTCTATCCATAAGTTGTTCCAAAGTGTCCCCTTCTAGTTCCCACCTTCTAACTCTAGTGCACCTTCTAGAACTTCTCTTCCTTCTCCAACCCTTAATTATAAGATCTATAACCAATAATCTACACTGAGTTGAAAAGCATGCGCTACGTATCACCTTGCAATCTTTATAATTGGGTTAATCGATTTGACTTACGAGAAAGTAGTTGATTTAAGGCTTTGCAGTTTTACTATTAAAGGTCACCATATGCTACTTTTTGTTATTGAAGAATGAGTTGATTATCACCAAATTAAATGCCAACAAAAAGTCCAACAAAGTAGTCACACTATCATTCCTATCTTCATGCCTAAAACTCCTATAAGCATAAGAATACTCGTTTGAGGTTGCCTTCATATGGCTGTTAAAGTCACCTCCTATAATAGCTTTCTTGTTAGGGGAATATACTGAACCACCTCATCTAACTCTTTTTGAAACTAATGTTGAAGTTGTTCTTCCAACTCTTCTTGAGGTGTATAAGCACATACCACATTGAAAAGAACATCTTTCACCATAATCTTTAAGGACGAAATCATATCATTAATTGTCTTTACCCCTACAACATGATTTATGAGTTCCTTAATAACTAAGATATCTACCCCTTTTTGTTGCCTCTAACAACCTGAATACCAAAGTTTTAACCTATTTATCTCTTTCATTTTAGCCTCTATCCACTGTCTCCTAGATGCATGCTATATGAATCTTATATTTATCTAAAATCTCTACTAATTCTAATGACTTTCCTTCAAAAGTCTCGATCTTTTAGGAACCTATTTGTAATTTATCAACATCTTCTCTCCTCTTTTTCTCAAAACTCATTAATGGACTATCCCTAGTGTTGCCATAAGAATTTAAAGTAGCCATACCTACCCTAACACCCAGCACAAGCTATATAAAACAAGCTTAATAATGCCCTAATAATGTTAAGACTACTAGAGAAAAGAAAGGGCTTTAAAAAACCAAATAGAAGGGGAAAATAAAATAAAATAAAATTGTAATAGTATAAATCAAAACTTAAATAAGTTCTACTAATTAGGAAATAGATAGCAATAATAAAAAGGAATAGTGAAAGCAATCCCAAAAAAGGTAGACATGAAGTCTCTTGTCAAAATAGTGATTTTCACTAATTATGATCACAACAAATAGCAAACATAAGGGGAAAAACAGAAAAGACCTTAATTGGAGTGTATCTAACGTAAGTTTCCTATAGAGTGGATTGACTTTCTAATCTACCCAAGACAAAGAACAAGAAGTTAACTTTTTGTATGGTGAAGAAGATTAATTTTGAAAAGCAAATGGAACCTAGAAACCCCAAATAAGAAAACTTAAAGTTTTTTTTACAACAAATGTAAAAGAGACAAATTGATTTTTGACAAATTTACTTACTACTGCTAAACTTTTAAAAGGTTTGTAAAAAAAGAAAACATTTATGAAAAGAAAGAAAACACTAAACTGAGCTTTGGATAGGATTCATTACAATGACCGATAAGCTAAAGTTCCTAACTTCTGGCTTTAACATTTCTAACTACCATCTCACTTTCGATGTTGCTTTATCATTTCTAACTACCATCTCACTTTCGATGTCCAAAGCTTCACAAAAACAAAACAAAGAACTAATGCAGACTTTCACAACCAAATTGTCATGTACATTTAGTAACCTAGGGAGCATAAAAAACACAATGAATTATATAGTAAACAAATTAAAGACGAAGAGGTTTTACTTGGTGGATTTTTGTAAGTGAAGAAGAAGATCAATTCAGGGTTTCATATTTAACAAAGAAAGACTTTTCAAGAGAGAGCCTTAGTAGCCAACTAGAAAACTCCATCCTTTTTGTCCAATCCCTAGTTTTTGTTTCTCACCTTGAAAACACTAAGAAAAATTCCACATCGTTTAAGGCCTTAGAGCTCGCGGCTCTTTTTTCTAAGCTAATGGCAAAAACTCTTGCAAATTGGAAGTGATCCTTATGCCGTGAAAAGAAAATAAATGAGATTGATAGGATTTAAGCATAAGAATTGCCAAAGAACAAAGGAAAGGATAAAGACTTCAATGCCAAAAAATTCATCTAGGAATTAATCTACTCATAATATGGGCATAATTGAAAATATTGAAAAATGTATCAGTCTACTTTCATATTGCTCCTACTCGAATCATATAATGTAAAAAAAAACTCCCACTAGGGTTGTAATTAGCATTAATCAAAAACTAATTCTATTGCTCTCATTTGGACTAATTCCATCCAATTAATCTCTCTTATTAGATCATTCTAATTAAATATCTTATATAGAGATAATCTTTTAATTATTTTTATTGGTTTCGAAAAATATTATCTAATAATGTAATATCCTGTATGCAAATTTAATTACTAATTTATTACCTTGTTTACCTTCAAACATATACCCTTTAGAGTGTTTAGAATATCTTTTAAAGCTACTCCTCTTCTCTCTAGGACCTCATTTCCCATACTTATATAAAAAACCATAAATGTTAGGTAATATTATAATCCAATTGTGATAAATCGAGTCTCCTATATATCGACAAATTATATGGTATTTTAGTAACGAATTTATAAGCACTCAGTCAAGTACATATTTGGTTGTTAATAACACATATTCCAATAGGTGGTAGGCAAATTTATCTGTATAATTATAAACCTAACTATTTTAAGAAGAGATTTATCTCCTTTTTCTACCATCATTTTATTAATGGGTTCATCAAATATTCAATTGCTTATCCATTTAATTTCCATCATATAACCTCTTGAATTTATTAAAAATACTTTAATCCTGAAGTAGTTCTCAAATCCATCATAGTTTTTTATCTAATATATTCTCAACTAAAGTCATGTACTTTCCAAAATAACACTATACTTCAAAATTTAAGAAATCAAATAAATATAACTATACTAGGTATAGTTATTGATAAAGTAATGAAATAAGTCATTTGGTCACAAATAACTTAATGAATTAATTCCAATAGCCTAGTAACTTTGCATCTTATAATAAATGGTTTTCATGTAATTTTATCAACTAGATAATGTTTACTAAATAGACAATTACATTTTATGTGGGTCTTCTAAAAAGACCTTATTTAACTTATTAATTTATTTGATTTTATCCAATATGACCAAGTCCATTATGTCACAAATTAGCATAGATATTATAAGTAGTAGATAATGTTAATAAATACAAACTAAATTTATTTATTTCATAAACAACATCTAATACAATAAGACCATCCAACATAAATCCATGACTATTTTAATGCCAAGAACATTATCCTTTCCACCACTATAGAAATTAATATTCAATCCAAGGCTAACTAAAACCATAATAGAAACAATAATTTTTCCTCGTGAGAGGTCCTTTTCCTTTTCCAATTTATAGTCTTAACCTTTTTTAGGATCCTAAGATTTATGAAAGACTTTCTTTTCACTTTTTACTTATACTCATAATATCACTTTCTCTTCTTATTTTCAACTCCTTGTGAGCATGACTTAGCCACATTCACCTCAAAATGTGGCTCATATTCCTCAAGACATTCTTTTGAAAATAATAGGTTCCTTATGTCATCCCCTATCATCTTGATATTATTTTTGAGATAAAATCATTTTCATTTGCTTCAAAGTTAGAGGTAAAGATTTTGGGACAACTTTCACTTATTACGTATCTGAGAAGGTATGACCAACATGCCTCATTTCATTAACTATGATTGAAATTAGCTTTAAATGCCTCAGTATTGAATGCTTTTACCTCATCTTTTCATTTGTGATTTATTTATTTATTCTTATATATGTCAAAATTACTATTGACTTACTGTAATTTGGTCAATAAGGTGCTAACAAAACATGCTACTGGTGCAAGACATAGGTCCTAGGCCTAGTCATACCTCCTAAACTCTCACATAATGTAATCATCTATGCTATGCAAGTCAAAATCTTCTTTTACATAAGTTACATGTCTCACAATCGTTGAGCCATAATGTCTTTGTTAGGAACTTTTATGATTGCATGTAGTGAGTCAAAAGCCTTTTGCTTTTTTAATGCATATTGGATTTCTATACTCCAAATTTCTAAATTATCGCATTCAAATTTTTAGCTAATTGAATTCTATGACAATATTTGCAGATGCAGTAGTTGTTGCATCCCGTTTCCGGAGCCCAACATCCGAAATCATAAACCCCCGTTTCTAAAGCCCAACATTCGTAATCATAAACCTTGAGCTTGCGACTACCTTGAAGGGTTATTTCATCGACCCCCCATTAGAAGGAATAGAAATTGCATTAGGAAACTATTGCTTCAAGAATCACTTCGTTTGGCGGTCAGATAATGAAGTTATTGCCCAAAGAATCAAGTATGTTTATATCCTCAATCATATTGCACCTGTCATGGGGCAATTAGCATAATTGTCATTAGGGGTATCATATTAAGATCATCTTAGGACGGTTTGAAAAAGGACTTTGAGATCTACAACTTTTATAAAAACCTCAAAGATGAATTGTATCGTCTGAATGGTCAAAAATGGAGCAGACGATAGTAAGAAACAGACAAAGAAAAAAGCAGACGAATCAAGAAGCAGACGAATGCAAGAAGCAGACGAATGCAAGAAGCAGACGAATCAAGAAACAGACTAATCAAGAAGCAGACGAATGCAAGAAGCAGACGAATGCAGGAAGCAAACGAATGCAAGAAGTAGACGAATGCAAGAAGCAGACGAATCAAAGTCAACTTAAGACGAAGCAACTTTTAATACGAAGCGGAGTCAACTAAAGTTGATATGATGTCATCACAGATGATACATCTTTACAGACAATGCATCCTTACAGACGATACATCCTTATAGACGATACATCTTTACAGACGATATGACGGCATCATAAACTATATGACATCATCATAGACGATACATCTTTATACTCCTAAGCATCTGCCCTTCTAAGGACCATAACTTTCAACTCTGATGCCCAAAAATTACAAACTCTATATCGTTGGAAAGCTAAGAGGATAAGCTCTAACTTTTCAGAAGATAACTTTATCTAGTTCTACCTAGATCAATTCGGTTTTTCTCCTGAATTCAGAACACAATTCCTACCCTTATGAAAAGCTTGAAAATGCAATATAAAGACTTTGGTAATCATGAACAAAACATAATGTATGTATGTATATATATATATACATATATATATATAGCATTTCAAGCCACCTTACAACATAATCCAAAATACAAAGTTTACAAAACGAGAATCGCTCAAAATGCGACTAAAGCCTTGTTTTACATAATCTAACTTCAAAAACAAAATAAGCAAATTAGAGTGATGCCTTGACTCTCGACTCTCGACTCGATCACTCGGTATCTTATCCATCGCCTGAAGAGAGGAAGGAAAGGGGTGAGCTTGAAAGGTCGTGGGTAACAGTTTTATAAATGGTAATAAGCAAAAATCCAATTAAAACTTTCGTGATCGTAGGAAAATCCCATTGAATCATATAACACAGAATTATCAATTTATCAAGCCAATTCACAAATCTCATAAGTCATACATCTGTCAAAATTGCAAATACATCATAACCAATCATCACATCAAAATTAAATAAACATATCAGAATGGTTCGGGTAGATCCGTAACAGAACGTACTACACATTTACCCTAAGGGTCCTGTATAGCCGTGAACAGAACGTACTATCGCAATCCCACAAACTGGTCTTGCGTAGCCGTAAACTTATGGGATTACCTAAAGAAGCTCCATGCCACTAGCGGGCAGGCAAGACAAGCTTTTAGACAAGTGCACTTGACTGGCAGAACAGACAACCACAAACCCGCATAACATGTAATTCATGACTTGAAAAACCCATTTCCCAAATGGCACATTTTGAAAACTTGTCTTCCATGAGCATGATCTATTTCATATGCAATTCCATTATCATTTTACACTTCATCAACCAAAACCCCATACCAATCATATAACCATTTGGAAACATTTTCATATCAGCTCATAAGTCATTCACAAAAATTCATATACAGATTCGCATAGCACATTCTCAAAGCATTTTTAAAGAACAATAAATGCACATTATCAAAGTAGTTGGAAATCATTAACTTCCATTTATTTGAAGAAACTTTAATGGCTTATTAACTCAATTATAAAAATGTCACCTACCTTAATCTCCTTGCTTGAAAACTTGTTCAAGGATGTCTCTACTCTTGCTCCTCTTGCCTCTCTTGATTTTCTTCAACATTGACAAATTTCAAATCAATAGACATTCAAATTGGAAAAACCCAAAGAACCAAATGCATGAAAATGATCCTAGAATACTTATACCCATACAATTTTTAAGCTCTTTGAACCAAAACCGTTCTAAAAGTCCAAAAGATTTTACATAAACTTACCTTGAATCTTCACCAAACAATGAGCTTCTTGGCTTTAATGGAAGCTCTAATCTTCCTCTTCCTTTTTCCCTCCTTGAACACTCTCAAAAACTCCCTTTAAAAGTAAGAAAAATTGAAACCTAGTTGACCTCCCTTCTTTTCTGTTCTTTCTCTCTTTTTCACGCTTATCTCTTCTCTCTTTTCTCATTCATGTTTTGGCTTCTAAAATGTAAGCCAACAATTTTCTCTTCCCATTTTGCCCTTTCTTCAATACCTTAAAGCCTTCCCACTTATATGATCTCCCCAAAATACCCCTTATACAAACTTACCGCCTTAACACTTTAATTCCCTTAACCTATGTCATATAACCTCATTCACATTAGCAAGCTAATTAATTCCAACATACATTAATCCCTCAAAACCTCAACATTAATTTAAAATCATGCTTAATAATTAAAAAAAATCGGGAGCGAACATTTCTCCCCCTCTTAAAGAAATTTTGTCCTCGAAATTCTTACCTGAACCATTGAAGAGTTGTGGATACTTCTCCTTCATGGCTTCCAAGGGCTCCCACGTGGCCTCTTCAACAAAATGATTTCTCCCCAGAACTTTTACCAGCTGAACTATCTTACTCTTGAGGATTTTCTCTTTATTGTCTAAAATCTCCACTAGAGTCTTCTTATAAGTCAAATCATCTCTTAACTGAACCTCAGCGGTCTGAATGATATAGGAGGGATCAGATCTATATCTCCTCAATATGGAAACATGAAAGACGTCATGAATCTGTGATAATTCCGGTGGTAATGCCAACCTATAGACTAGCGGTCCAATGCTCTCAAGAATTTCATAGGGATCCATATATCTCGGACTCAACTTGCCCTTCTTGCCAAATCTCATGACTCCTTTCCAAGGAGCCATCTTAAGAAAGACCTTCTCACCGACTTCGTACTCCATCTCCTTTCGGTGTACATCAGCATAACTTTTCATTCTATCCTATACTGCCTTAAATCGTTGCTTAATTAAGTTGACCTTATTTACTGTCATCTGTAGTAACTCTGGCCCTATCAATTTCCTTTCTCCTTCTTCATCCCAACATATCGAAGTTCCACACCTCCTTCCATACAGTACTTCAGAAGGAGCCATCTGAATGCTCGAATGGTAGGAATACATATGCCCTGAGCATTCCTTCAAGGGTCCGAATAGTCCTTTCAGATTGACCATCTGTTTGAGGATGAAAAGCCGTGCTAAAATTCAACTTGGTTCCTAGAGCCTCTTGTAAGCTTCCCCAAAATCTCGAAGTAAACTGAGGATCTCTGTCAGAAATTATAGAATCTGGAATCCCATGTAATCTTACTATCTCATCAATATATTTCTTTGCTAGCATATGCAGAGAATCAGTCTGTTTAATTGGCAGAAAATGGGATGACTTCGTTAAATGCTCAATAATGATCCATATACCATCATGCTTCCTACTGGTCTTGGGCAAACCCATTAGGAAATCGATGGTTACCTGTTGCCATTTCCACTCAAGAATAGACAAGGGCCTTAACTTGCCAGAAGATTCCTGGCGTTTAGCCTTGACTTGCTAACACACTAGACACTTACTTGTATACTCTGCTACATCTCTTTTCATGCCTTTCCACCAAAAATGCTCTTTCAGTTCTCTGTACATCTTGGTGTTACCTGGGTGCATGGCATAAGGTGCATTGTGTGCCTCATCTAGTATCTCATCCTTTACTTCCTTAATATTTGGAATACAAAGTCTGTTTCCTACAACCATGAGTCCATCATCTCTCACTACCACTTCAGATTTCTTGCCATTCTTAATTTCTTCTTGGAGCTTGATCAAATCTGTATCTTGTGCCTGTAACTCCTTTACTTTCTCCTTGAGTGTCGACCTTACTCTGAAATTTGCAATAACACATTCAGGTTCTTCCTATTTCAAACTTATCCTAAGCTTGGCCATTTTTTCCAATAACGACAGATAAACTGTTTGAACATGAGTTATAGAGGATTTCCTGCTCAAAGCATCTGCCACTACATTTGCCCTCCCAGGATGGTATTCAATTAATAGACCATAATCCTTTAGTAGCTCTAACCACCTTCTTTGTCTCAAATTCAATTACTTTTGGCTCAACAAATACTTAAGACTTTGTGATCTATAAAAATCCTCGTCTGTACCCCATACAAATAATGTCTCCTAATCTTCAGGGCATAAATTACTACTGCTAATTCTAGATCATGGGTAGGGTAATTCAGTTCATAAGGCTTTAGCTGCCGCGAGGCATAAATTATTACTTTGTCTCCTTGCATCAATACATAACTCAAACCCTTCCTCGAAGCATCACTATACATTGTATAACCTTCATCTCTAGTAGGCAAAATCAAAAGTGGAGCACTTGTCAATCTGTGCTTAAGCTCCTCAAAGCTCTTCTAACATTCATCACTCCAGATAAATTTCTGATTCTTCCTCAATAATTTAGTCATCAGAGTAGCTATCATAGAGAATCCCTCAATGAATCTCCTATAATAACCCTAGAAAGCTCCTCACCTCTGTCACTGTCTTGGGTGCATGCCAATTCACCACTACTTCAACCTTCCTCGGATCAACATGTACCCCATCTTTTGAAATCACATGTCCAAGAAAAATCACCTCGAGAAGCCAAAACTCACACTTGCTGAACTTAGCATAAAGTTCCCTCTCCCTTAATGTCTGCAACACAATCCTGAGATGCTCCTCATATTCCCCTTCACTCTTGGAATAAACCAGAATGTCATCGATAAACACTATGACAAACTAATCCAGATACTCCTTGAAGACCCTATTCATAAGATCCATGAATGCAGCTGGAGCATTGGTCAATCCGAAGGGCATGACCGGAAACTCATAATGCCCGTAACGTGTCCTGAAGGTTGCCTTGTTCACATCAGACTCCCTGATTCTGAGCTGATGATAGCCTGACCTGAGATCAATCTTTGAAAAGACCCTTGCTTCTGTAACTAGTCAAACAGATCATCAATCCAGGGCAGAGGATACTTGTTCTTAACAGTCACTTTGTTGAGTCTCTGGTAATCGATGCCCATACACCATGTTTAAGCCTTCTTCCTAACAAACAGAACTGGGGCTCCCCATGGTGACAAACTTGGCCTTATGTACCCCTTCTCTAGCAGTTCCTCTAACTATTCTTTAAGCTCCTTCAATTCTGCTAGAGCCATTCTATACGGTGGTATAAAAATGGGTGCGGTTCTAGGAATCAAGTCAATGGCAAACTCGATTTCTCTCACCGGTGGCAAACCAGGTAAGTCCTCTGGGAACACATCTGGAAACTCCCTCACTATTGGCAAATCCTCTAATCTAGCTTCATTAGTGCCCACAACATGTGCCAAGAAGGCTTCACACCCTTTCCCATCATTCTGTCAGCTAGCAAAGCCGAAATAATTCTTGGAGATAGTATTCTCCTATCTCCTCAGAAAGTCACCTTCCCTCTGTTTCCCAGATCAAATTCTACCACCTTGAGGCTACAATCCAACTTCGCATGATACTTCTCCATGGCATCCATACCAAGTATGACATCTAAGACTCTTAGGTCCAGAGGTAGTAAGTCTACTACCAGTTTAGCACCGTCAATGATGAGTTCACAACTTCTATACACTTGACCGATTACCACATTCCTCCCCAGAGGTGTACTAACAAGAAAAGGACTATTCAAAGGCACTGAAGTCACATCATGTAAATTCATACTTGCATAAATAAATGAATGCGTAGAGCCAGTATCAATCAACACATATACTGCAGAATTGAATAATTGAGCCATACCCGTGACAACTTTAGGAGCAGTTGCAGCTTCCTCACTGGTCATGGCAAACATCCTTGCTTGAGCCTAACCCCTTGGCCTTCCTGGAGAAACAACATTCCTTGTAGCTCCAGAACAACTTGAAGCACTCTCCCTTGTGAAATTTCCCATAATGCTCACATTGGGGGTTTGTATTCATGCGATTACTCCTCTCCATCCTTCTATTGCCTCCCACAGTAGAGGCTTGCACTGAAATTGCCTTCACTTGCTTATTCTTGACAGAGCCACTACTCCCCACTTCGCTCTAGGAGCGGAAGCTCCTCTCTAGCATGGGAGCACTCATTCCCTTCTTAGCGGACTATTCCCGACTCTTCCTCTTTTTATTTGCTTCGTATCTTATGTTCTCCAGTTTCTCAGCTTGGAGTGCAGCATCTACTAACTGTTGGTAGTCACGAAAATTGTGGATCAAGACTTTCTCCTTGATCCCCAAATGAAGGCTGCCCTCAAACTTGCAGCACTTGTCTTCCTCATTTGCCATAATGTTGGCCGCATATCGGGAAAACTGAGTGAACTTTAACTCATACTCACTCACACTCATATCCCTCTGTGTGAGATTCAAAAATTCTCTAGCCTTTTCTTGGATATAAACCCTTGAGAAGTACTTCCTCCTGAAAGCTTCCAAAAAGTTCCTCTATGTCAGCATCGGAGGCATAGCCTAACTATAGGGCACTGATTCCAACCAATGAAGTGCATCCCCTTACAGCAAGCTAGTAACATAATCCAGCTTCTCCTCATCAGAACACTTCATTTGAATCAGGACCCTCTCTATCATCTGTAGCCATGCTTCAGCTGCTTCGGGATTTATAGTCGTACTGAAATCAACAGCCCCATACTTGTGGAGCTTATCATATTGTTCACTCTTCTCCACTGAAGTTGGCACTGGCACCTGTGACCTTTGGCCTATGGCATAAGTGAAAGTTTGGGCAAAGGCTTGAAAGAACTGTGGATCTAGATGGTTTACTTGAGGCATAGGAGGAGGAGGTGGTGGCACTTCATGTTGCACACTAGGTGCCTCAGAATCAGGAGCAGAGCATGTCCCCGAGTCCTGTGGGACATACAATTCATCTGTACTTCTCTGATGAGAGCCATATCGAGTCAAAGTTCCTCAAGTTCTTTTTCGAGGCGACATAGTCACTCCTTCAAAACATTCAAAACCTTTAGTTCATGTTTTATGTAAAACAACTTCAAATCATGTACAACAATTTAAATCACATAAAAACAATTTCAAATCTTGTAAAACAATTCAAAACAATGTAAGTTATTCACTTTAAAATAATGTACATTCATTTCATGTCTTAGATTACCCACTACATTCCTAGTACTCCTAAACCTAGTCCCAAACTTAGACCTAAACCTAGTTACTTTGTTACCATAATATGTTGCACCCTGTTTCCGAAGCCTAACATCTGAAATCATAAAACCCTATTTTCAAAGCCCAACATCTGGAATCATAAACCTTGAGCTTGCGTACTACCTTGAAGGGTTATTTCACTGACCCCTCATTAGAAGGAATAGAAATTGCATTAGGAAACTATTGCTTTAAGAATCACTTTGTTTGGCGGTCAGATAACGAAGTTATTGCCAAAAGAATCAAGTATGTTTATATCCACAATCATATTGCACTTGTCCTAGGGCAATTGGCATAACCGTCATTAGGGGTATCGGATTAAGATCATCTTAAGACGGTTTAAAAAAGGATTTCGAGATCTACAACTTTTATGAAAACCTCGAAGATGAATTCTATCGTTTGAAGGGTCAAAAATGGAGCAGACAATAGCAAGAAACAGACGAAGCAAAAAGCAGGCGAATCAAGAAGTAGACAAATGCAAGAAGCAGACGAATGCAAGAAGCAGACGAATCAAGAAACAGACTAATCAAGAAGAAGACGAATACAAGAAGCATATGAATGCAGGAAGCAGATGAATTCAAGAAGCAGACGAATGTAAGAAGCTGTTGGGACCCGATCTCAGAATCGGACCCCAACCGGAAAAGCGGAAACAAAAACAAACCAAAGAACACAGACAAAGCGAAGCAGAAGAAAATCAAACAGATATCAAACACGGAAACAACGAAAAGATATCGAAGAATCAGATTTAGAAAACGAAGAAAACGGAACTGAAAAACATATCGAAGGTAAATCGAAACGAAAGTGCGAAACACATGAGAATTAAAGGCAAAAGAATTTAATCCGAAGCGAAAAACAACACAGATCGAACCGAACTGAACGAAAACATAGAGAATCGAACCAAAAATGGAATGGACAAATCAGAAACAAAAGCGAAAGCGCTAGCTTGGATCAAAACGAAAGCGAAAGAACAAAAATTGTAAAATACGAAACGATGAACGGAAGCGAATCGAATTCAGAAACAAAAGAAAACGAATTCGAACCGATACATATTTCTGACAAATCGAAGCGGATCCGACAGCCGAAGCCTGAACAAAGAAACTATCGCGTTGGAAACCTTAGACTAAACCAATAAGAAAAATTCGGTAAATTTTTTTTTTAAAACATACAAAAACCATACAATTTCCTACTTGGAAATTTTACCATTCAAATCTCACTATCCTTTGTCATTAGCTCAAAGCACTCTTAATTTACTTGATTTCTTGAAATCAA
>JAOTAX010121706.1:0-21367 GCA_025629825.1 Erythroxylum guanchezii | reverse complement strand
AGGGAAATAATATGGATTGGTTTTGATTTGAATAAAGATGAAAAGGAATAAATATTATGAGAAAGAAAGAAAAAAAAATTTTATACCGATTTCTGATTTGGTTTTTGTCTTTTAGGTTTCTAACGCGACATGAGACGTTTTTAAATTAATTTTTGTTACCAGGATGTCGGACATTAGTTTCGGTTCGATTGAACCGTTTGTTTGCTTCATTTTGTTTCGCTCTAATTAGTTTCCGTTCTTTCGATTTCTGCCTTATGTTTCCGCTTTCGTTGGTTTCCGCAATTTGTGCTCCGATTTGCCGATCCGTTCATTTGATTTTGTATTTCGCCTTTCGATAATCTGTTCTTTTGTGTTCCATTTTTCCGTTTTCCGATTAGGGTCCGGTTCCCAGGATCGGGTCCCAACATGTCCTATCTCCTCGACGTGTGCCAAGAAGGCTTCACACCCTTTTCTCATCATCCGTTCGGCGAGCAAAGCTGAAAAAATTCTGGGTGATGGAGTTCTCCTATCTCCTCTAAAAATCACCTTCTCACCATTACCAAAGTCAAACTCTACCTCCTTGAGGCTACAATCTAATTTTGCACAATATTTTTCCACAGCATCCATATCCAGTATAACATGTAGACCCTTCAGCTCTAGAGGCAATAGGTCTACTACCAGTCTAGCACCCTCAATAATAAGTTCATAGTCTCTATATACTTGACTTATTATCACCCTCCTCCCTAAAGGAGTGCTAACGATCAAGGGACTATCCAAAGGCACCAAATTCACATCATGCAAAACTATGCTTGCGGAAACAAATGAATGTGTCAAACTAGAATCAATCAAGACATATAATTTGGAATTAAATAATTGAGCCATACCCGTGACAACTTCGGGTGCGACTGCAACTTCCTTCATGGTCATGACGAACACCCTTTCCTGAGCCTGACCCCTTGGCCTTCCTGGAGGAACAACCTTCCTTGCAGCTCCAAAACTGTCCACCTCAGCGACTGGCCAGGTCCCCACTGTTTCTGCTCTCTTTGGGGCTTGCAACTGCGACCCTTCTTGCCTTGTTACTTGGGCATAGTCCCTGATCATGTGTCCCTTCTCTTCGCATCGGAAGCATGCTCCAAGTAACTTCAAGCACTCTCCTTTGTGAAGCTTCCCACAATGGATACATTGAGGGTTCATGTTCTTGCTCCTCCCCACCAAGCTATTGCCTCCCACACTTGAGGCTTGCCCTGAAACTGCCCTTGCTTGCTTGTTCTTGGCAGGGCCACTACTACCCAATTCGCTCTGGGAGCGGAAGATCCTCACACTCCTTTTTGACATCGAAGCACTCATCCCCTTCCTAGCAGATTGTTTCCGGCTCTTCCTCTTCTTATTGACTTCATACTTGATGTTCTCTAGTTTCTTCGCCTAGAGGGCCGCATCTACCAATACCTGGTAGTCACAGAAGTTATGAATTAGCACCTTCTCCTTGATTCCTAGATGAAGTCCCCCCTCAAACTTGCGGCACTTGTCCTCTTCATTCGCCACATTGTTGGCCGCATACCAGTAAAGCTAGGTGAGCTTCAGTTCATACTCGCTCACTCTCATGTCCCTTTGTGTGAGATTCATAAACTCCCTGGCCTTCTTTTGTATATACACCCTAGAGAGATACTTCTTTCTGAACACTTCCACAAAATCTCTCCATGTCAGTACCGGAGGCATAACCTGACTATGGGGCATTGATTCCCACCAATGGAGTGCATCCCCCTACAACAAGCTGACTACATAGTCCAGTTTCTCTTCATCATTGCACTTCATCTGAATTAGGGCCCACTCTGTCCTCTTTAGCCATGCTTCAGCCTCTTCAAGATTGGTAGTTCCATTAAAATCCACCGCTCCTCAATCCACTTCCTCGATCATCCACCGCTCCTTGATCCACTTCCGCTTCAGCCTCTTCATCATTGCACTTCCTCGATCCACTGGAGTTGGCACTGGAGCTTGTAACCCTTGGCCTATAGCATAAGTGAAAGCCTGGGCGAGGGCTTGAAAGAATTATGGGTCCATAGGGTTTCCCCACATCTTGGGATTCATTCGTGTTCCCTTGGCGAGAGTCAGATCGAGTCAAGGCTCCTCGAGTTCTCTTTTGAGGCGGCATATCACTCCTTCAATTTTAAAACATTTAGAAATCTTTAGTTCATGCAAAACAATTTCAAATAATGTAAAGTAATTCAAAACAATGCAAGTTGTTCATTTAAAACAATGCATATGATTCAATTAAAACAATGCATGTTCATTTCATACTTGAAAACTACCCACCTAGTTGCCTAGGATAATACTAAACCTAGTCGCTCTGATACCAAACAATATTGGACCCCGTTTTTGTAGCCCAACATTTGGAGTGCATATTACCTTGTAGCGTTATTTCAATGAACCCTCATAAGTCATCCACAGTTCATCTTCATTCTCATAACATCCCAAAATTACCCCACAACTTGTTCAATGGCGTGCCCACACAAATAAGTCACCATAATAAAACTCATTTCTTATAACTTCATAGCATAATTTGGGAAACCTTAAATCAGAATCTCAATTTGACTTCTTCAGAACATTTGTTCCCCATTGTCTTAATTTCTAATGTCACCAAAAACTTTGAATTTGGTTTAGACATCTGAAAGTTATAACCCAAACATTTTCGGACTATTATTAAACTGAAACTACACTCTATACTCAACTTCCATCCAGAATTTGATAGCCTTAGAAACTGAATTAAAATTCACTCTCTTCAGAAGAGTTGTAGCTCTATGTATCTAGTTTATTTAGAAACAATAATTACCTCATTCGGAGCTCTATAGATCAAGATATGATCAAAATACTGAACTATGTTCAGTAAAAATATCCAACTCATACTCCTTCAACCAATCCTCTCAGTTTGATTCAGTCAATCTTTTTCAAATTAATCTCAAAGGCTATAAATTTTTATAGAGAGATAGAGGAATGTTTTAGGAATCCACTGCTTCAAAAATAAGGTCATTTGGAGGTCGGACGAAAAAGTTATGGCTAAAAGAGTGAGATGTGTTCAGGTTTGGAGGGGCTTGCGGGTCGCGAGCGATCGCGACTCCGTGCGCCCGGGAAAACACAAGTTGAGGTCGCGCATTTGCGCGATCGCGACTTTCCCTTTTTGCTTTTCTACTTCCGACCTGCAGTAGTAAAAAGAGCATAAATTTCACTACAAATATTGGATTAAGGTCATTCAAAGACCATTTTAAAGAAGACTTCTAGACCTACAACTTCCATGAAGACCTCAAAAACAATTTTTACCTGTATAAGGTAATTCCCAATCAATGTAGCTGTCCCGAAAATTCACTCTATGCAGCAACACAAACTTCAAATGATCATAACTTCCAGCCCGGATATCGAAAAATGTCATACTTTATAGCGTTAGAAAGCTAGAAAGATAAGATACAACTTTCAAGAAGACAACTTTGCCTAATTCAACCTAGATCAGTGTAGTATTTCTCTCAAAGCCAGAACATAATCCTACCCCTATGAAAACTTAAAATTTCAATGCAAAAACTTGAAATGCCATAAGAAACCATAATGTATATATACTTCATTCACATCAAAATAAGAGTTTTTACAATGCTTTAGTGGGCATTTCGAGCCACTTTACAACATAATCCAAATTACAAACATGACAAGAAATGCAATATCTCAAAATGCAACTAAAGCATTATTTTACAAAAATCTAGCTTTAAAAGAACAAAATATGCTAGTTGGAGTGATGCGTTAACGATTGATCTGATCACTCGAAATGTCGCTCATCGGCTGCGGATGGGAAAGAATGGGAGTGAGCTTAACGCTCGTGGGTAACATTTTTATAACGAGAAACAAGCAAAAACCCTTAAATTATTCATTTCCATAGCAAAATTCACATTGAAAACCATGCAACATATAATTCCCAAATTCACAACTTATCAAGCAATTTATAACATCAAACATAATGAATTAATCAAATTTGTCACAAATACACATAAGCACATCGGAATGGTTTGGGTGGATCCAAAAATAGAAAGTACTACACATTTCCGCATAGCGGCCTTATGTAGCCGTGAACTTAGGGGAGTCCTCAAAGGAACTCCGTGCCACTAGCGGGCAGGCAGGAGAAGCCTTTAGACAAGTGCGCTTAACTTAACTTAGGGGACCACCACAAACTCACATAACATGTAATTCATGACTTGAAAACCAATTGCTCAAATGGCATATTTCTAAAACTTGTTTGTCATGCACATGACATATTTCATATGCATTCCCATCAACATTTCACAACTCATCATCCAAAATCTCATACCAATCATATAACCATTACTCAAATCATCCAAAAGCCACAAAATACAATAATTTTGGAACAATTTGAAATCATTCCCATATCACTCAAAATTCATTCACAAAATTCATATTCAAAAACTTATGACATATTTTCAAACCATCTTAAAGAATAATGAATGCACATTTTCAAGGTAGTTGGAAATCATTTAATTCCATATATTTGAAAGAACATTTATGGGTCGTTAACTCAATTATAAAAATGAAACCCACCTTAGTTTCCTTGCTTGAAAAGTTGCTCAAATGTGCCTCTCCTCTTGCTCCTCTTGCCTCTCTTGATTTTCTTCAACATTTACAAAAATCCCAAATCAAGAGACATTCAAATAGAAAAACCCAAAGAACCAAATGCATGAAATTGATCTTAGAATACTCATACCCATGCATTTCCTAAGCTCTTTGAACCAAAATCCCTTCTAAAAATCCAAAGATTAAACACAAACTTACCTTGAATCTTCTCCAAACAATTTGTTTCTTGGCTCTAATGGAAGCTCTAATCCTCCTCTTCCTCTTTCCTTCTTGAACAAGCTTCAAAATCACTCCTTAAGAACATGAAAAATCAAGACCTAGCTTAGCCTTCTTTCTCTCTTCTCTTTTCTCTCCAACGACACTCTCCCCCTCTTCTCCTTCTAATTTTCGTTTTTCCCTCTTCAAATGCAAGACAAGTCTTCTTTCTTTCCTTTAATGAAGCTAAAATAACCAACTTGCCCTTCCTTCAATGCCTTAAAACTTTGCAGCTTAAGTGATCTTCCAACAATGCCCCTTATACATACTCACCACCCTATCACTTAATCCAATTTACCTACCTTATATTATCTTACTCACATTAGTATGCAAATAAATTCCAACATAAATTAATCTAGCAATACCCCAAAATTAATCTAATCATGCTTAATAAAAAAAATTCGGGGCTAATAATAACCATTACCTATCATAAATTAATTAACTTTTTGATAACATTATCTTGGTGCCTATTTGAACCTATATAAGTTCTTCTTTAACTTATAAACTAAATTCTCCTTGCCAATAACTTTGAATCATTTTAGTTGCTCTATATATGTCTCTTCATCCAATTCTCCATTCAAAAAGGCTATTTTAACATCCAGTTGCTCAAGCTCAAGGTCCAAACTGGCAATTAGACCTAACACAGTTCAAATTGAAGTCATTTTAACCACTAGTGAGAAGATTTCATAAAGTTAATCCCTTTTTTTTGGTTGAATCCCTTCTCCACTAGTTTTGCCTTATACTTCATTAGCTTGTCTCCATCTTTCTTTATCTTGAATACCCATTTATACTTCAATGTCTTCTTTCCTTTTGGATGTTTCATTAGCTTAACAAGTTCATCTCCTCTTGCATAGTTGTGAGCCAAAGATCTTTGTCTTCATGTGAGTTTACCCCTTGATGGTTTTAGGCTCCCCCTTATTAGTAACTAGAAGGTATTTATAACTCGGATATATTGTATAAGGCCTTTTATTTCTAATCAACCTTTAGAGTTTAACATCTTTTACCATTGAACAAGGTTGCTCATTTTGCTTATTATTCTTATCTGCCTTATCTACACCATCAGTCTAGTGTAGCTCACATTGTTCATCACTATCAAGTTGCGCCTGGTTATTAACGTCATATGTCTGCTCATATTTTTTGTCCCTTTAACTTATAGGTTGATTAACATAAGTAAAAATAAGGGAAATATCAGTGGAACCCCATGATGAACTACTAAGAGTAGTCTTACCTCCTTTAATGAGGTTTGCACCTATCTTGTGCTCGTGAAATACTACGTCTCTGCATCTAATAACTTTCTGCTTTTCTATAACATAGAGACCTGAATCCAAACTTTTCATCGTCATAACCAAAACATATGCAAGGAGGTGCCTTTGACTTAAGTTTTTGCCTCTCCTCCTTGGGCACGTGTTTAAGCAACTTGCATCCAAATACTGTGTTTAGCAAGTTTTATAATTTATATAACCCTCAATATTTTCGTAAGCATATGGTTTGTAGCATACTATATAAGGTCTTGATTGTAACATCCTGTTACCCATGTCAAGGGGAGGATAGTGAATTATGAGAAATTAGAAAATACATATCATGCTTTGCATATTTTTACACATACATGAGAATTTTGATTATTGCACATGAATATGATTGTACATGCATTCATTGACATTTTTCGGGTATAATTGATTTATAAATGTGATTATATTGAGAATTGTGGTTTAAATGTGTTAAAAATCTGATTTGGTGTTGCTACTTGTTGTTTCAGAAATTTTGGTGAATTTTAGGAAATTTTGAAACTTTGGGGTACATTTGGACCAGGACAAACACCAAGTGGTAGGATAAATTGATGCATGAAAAATTTGAATGATTTAGCCTAAAATTGAGTGACATTTGGCATAGTTAAATTGGTAGCAAATGGACTAGTAATTAAGTGACAAATGGATCAATCATTGTGTGACAAATGGGCTGGTAAGTTGATGAAAAATGGCATAGTTGATTAATGGACAAGTGACCTAGTTAGTTTGAGACATTTGGCAGCATCTATGCTTGATAAGTGCTGAACATGCCATAAGACATATGGCTATTCCATTGGATGACACCTAACACCTTAGGTGTAACTTTCAGCAGGAGCAAATTTGGTTCAGCCCATTCTTGTTCTTTCTCCTCTCACACACACCACCGAAACACTCTTCCTTGCACCTCCCTATATTTGTTTATGTTCATGTTTGATTTTTGCACCAACAATTCGTGCTTCAACCTCACAAAATTAAGTAGAAAATCAGAACATAGTTTCCTTGCCTAGCTGAAATCTTTCAAGCTTCCACCTTGAATGTGTGATGATTCTGCATGTTTGGAGTACTGATTTAGATTGACTTTTCAGCTGGGATTTGAACTAAACAAGTAAGTAATGATTGGTGTTTATAGCATGTTATGATAGAGAATTTATGATGATTGAATTAGGGAAGATTGTATAAGATGTTGATGTCGAAGTGTGATGGAATATTATTGAACTGGAAAACTTTCACTAAACATGTCTCGGTATTCTGATTATAACTTGATCTGTGTATTTCCAAATGATTTCATTCTTAATTAGATTAAAATAGAGACATATTTCTACAACTTTCTTAAAGAAGTATAATGTTAATTCTATCTCTAAGCATTTCAAAATCTTTCTAGAAGTAGAGTTAGGAGTTCTATTATGGTTTAAAAATAGTTTGAACTATTTTGGGTATAACGTTCAGTATACTGAATCAAATTGTACGATTTTTGTGTTATTAGAAAACTGGAATGTTTTTACTGAACATGCTTCGGTATTTTGATATGTAGATTTCCAAATGAAATGATTCTTAATTTAACTTGTACTAGAGACATTTGGATACAAATGTTAAGAAGAAATTGAATTTGAATTCTGTCCTTAAAGTCTTGAAATTTCACTTGAAATTGAGTCTTGGTTTAGGTACTAGCACTACCAGGGGATAGAAATCATATCCTGAGTTTTTCAAAGAAACTGAATTGATTTAGTTGAATCATACAATGATGTCTTCACCAAAGTTGCAGTTAATTCTATTATATTTCTATTGGTACTAAGTTTGTAATTTTTGGATATCTGAGCTGAAAGATATGAGTTGTACAATTAGAGGGTATAATCATGTACTAGCCAAAAGTTCAAATATACACAGTCTGTGGTATTGTGAGCATAACTCATGAAATACTAAATCAACTTGGATGATCTTGGAGTAATTAGAAACTTAAGACATTGTAAAACAACCTTTTAGAAGGAAGTGTTGCCTAATTTTTTCATTTACCCTATCAGATTAATTATGCAAAGTTGACCCAAAATCATGTGGGTAGAAAATCTGAAGTGGTCAATTGGGTTATGAAATTGATTTCACATTGTTTTATTTTGGTCCAAATTATAAGTACAAATGATATTAATGAGGGCTTTGATATCTGATGGATTTGATGATGAGAATTACAATAAGATACTCGGAATTGTCATCGAACATGCATTGTGCATACTTTCTATACATTGATGTGCATAAAAGAATACTTGTACATTTGTTCAAAAATGTGATATTTGTAAATGTGTTGTATATGTTATAGAAGAGCAAATTGGACGACAGTCGGACATTGCCGGACCATCCAGACAATGGCTTATTAGAGCGTATTGTGAATTAATCTAGATGAATTTCCTAGGAATGATTTGATTTGATTTGCCAATTATTGAATTGTTGGGATTTGTTTCTAAATTCTGGACTTAAAGTCTAAGGAGTATATATTTGGGACTGTATTGGAAGTGCTTTGATTTGTTTGATAATTCTATATGCAAAGTGGATTCTCAACAAATGTTGAATGTCAAACTTAGGTCCGAAGATTGTAAAATTCTGATTGTGTATTATGCTTTGCGGATTCTCAACGAAAGTTCAATGTTGAACTTAGGTCCGATGATTATGAAATTCTGACCATGCCTTATAAATGATTGTGACATATGGTAAATTATGAATTGTTGCATTTCATAAAATGCATGCCCAGATAAAGGCGTTGTGACCGAAAAAGCTAGTGTCAAGCACTTGCACGTAGAGCTTTGCTCCGTGGTATATGATTATGCACTTAGAGCCATGCTCCATAATATATGTTTTTGACTGAGCCCAATGGGTCAGTATTTGTATATGTGATATGTGATAGGCACTTGGTCACAGTAATAATAACAAATATGGAGTCTCATATGCATTTGTAATTATAAATATCTGTTTTGATTCATAACGATTATATGATGTGCTATGCTAGTGTGAGTATTTGGAATATATATGTTCTGTATGAATTATTACGAAATATGTGATTTGTGTATGTGAATCTGGTGAAATCATCAATAATGGTTCACTCATTGAGTTCTCAAAACTCATAAAAATTGCAATGTAATTTTTCAGGAACGAGACAGGAGACTTAGTATTTATTCTGGATTAGAAGACCGTTTTGGACTAAGTAATGTCTCAGAGGTTAGTCAACTGACGTCAGAGAGTTATAACTTTTATTTTGTAGTTTTTGCTAGAATCTGTATGAGGTTTCTAACTATTTGTTTAATGGAGACAATGTAAGCTTTGTGAATGAATGCAATGAATGGTTTTAAAAAAAATTTGATGACTTCTGATTATGTTAGATGATGCCATGTGTAAGTTGGAATTGTTTTTTCTCTAACATTACCATTATCAAAGGATATGTACTTGAAAGTTCTTGAATGTTTAGGTATATACCCTGTGGTAGTGGGATGTTGCATTTTTGGTATCAGAGCATGGTTTGGCATCTTTAGGGACAAATATGAGTTAAGATATGATAAATAGTGAGATATTTAGATAGTGATCACACTTTTGTTTGTTATATGTCATCTTCCATAGGAGATCAAATTGGTGAGTCAGCTGACATGGAGCCTGTAGGAGCCAATGTAGAGTCCCCTATACTTGAGTTTGCTAGGATGCCTCCGAGAATTCCGGAAAAGCGAGAAAGAAGATATGACAAGTTAAGAAAGCAAGGGGCTATAGACTTCTACGGAAGTACAGACCCAGCTGAGGTAGAAGGGTGGTTAGAGAGAACGAAAAGAGTGTTCGATCAGATGGAATGTGAAGTAGATGAAAGATTCGATTATACAGTCTCACTACTACAAGGTCGCACATACCAGTGGTGAAAAACTGTGCTAGGCAGTACCACCAGACCTTGTAGCTTGATCTGGGAGGATTTTCTGACGGTGTTCCAAGAGAACTACATGCCAAAGATTTATATGGGTAGGAAAATGAAAGAATTTTTAGATCTGAAGCAAGGCAGGCTCACAGTGGTAGAGTATAAGATAAAATTCAATGAGCTAATGGGATATGCAACTGCTTTGATCCCAACTAAAGAAGACAAATGTAGACGATTTGAGGATGGTATGAATATGGAGATCAGAACGAGGCTTGCCGTTTCTAATTTGGATAGTTTTACAGAACTCCAAGCGGTCTCAATCAAAATTGAACAATTGTTGAAGGATGGTTAGGGAGAGCACAGACAGGAAGTTAGAGGAAAGAGGCAGGATTAATTTCAGGTTGATTATAACAGAAGCTTCAGAAAGTGCCGGAACAGTTCATCTCGATTCTAGTCTAGATTGAGACAGTCTAAATCCCGATCAAGAGGTGGATTTGTTCATTCTGGGAGGGGTAGAGGACAAATGTCCTCCAACCAGTCTCAACAGTTGCCTGAGTGTGAGTACTATGGTACCAAGCATGGTGGCGAATGTTGGAGGTTAATAGGGGCTTATTACTGTTGTGGTTTAGTAGACCATATGATCAGAGATTGTCCTGAGATGTTAGAACCACAGTCTGGAGTTAGAGGAGGAACAGCGAATGAGGCATCGGTGCAGCAGAGTAAAGCTGGCAGATCTATACAAAGAGGTAGAGGTAGAGGCAGAACTCAGTCAGCAGGGCCCAATGTCAGGATTGAGGTGCGGAGTAACCAGCCACAATCTCAGGCCAAGGTTTAAACCATCACCTGACAAGAGGCACAGAACTCCTCAGATGTGGTAGCAGGTGTGTTGAATGTTTTTCAATTTGAAGCATATACATTGGCATATCCAGGATCTACATATTTATTCATCACACCGCATCTGGCATCTAGATTGCATTGTGAGCGAGAGATATTGAAATGTGGGTTAGAGGTGAGTACTCCAGTGGGTAGTACAATAGTGGTTGGTGAGGTATGTAGAAGATGTATAGTTCGAATTGATCAGGCAGAGTTAGAAGCTGATTTGATCGTATTGCAGTTAAAGGAAATTGATGTAATTGTTGGCATAGATTGGCTTACAGCTCATTGGGCTATAATGAATTGCTACACCAAGGAAGTAGTTCTTGAATCTCCCAACTAGCCGAGAGTGGTGTTTCGAGGAGTTAGTCATGCGGTGCCAGCCCGACTAATTTCATTTATGAGTATGCTAAAACTGATCCAAGGTAGATGTGAGGCTTATCTGGCCGATGTAGTTAACAGCCAGAATGAACAAACCATTCAGGATATTCTAGTTGTTAGGGATTTCCTGGATGTGTTTCATGCAAAATTATCGGGTTTACCCCCAGAAAAGGAAATGGAGTTTATTATAGACATTGTTCTAGGTACCGATCCTATATCAATACCCCCATATAGGATGGAACATGTAGAACTGAAGGAGTTGAAAGCCCGGTTACAAGAGTTGTTAGATAAGAGTTTAATCAGGCCTAGTGTGTCACCTTAAGGAGCTCCGGTATTGTTTGTAAGGAAGAAGGATGGAACTCTGAGATTATGCATTGATTACCAACAGTTGAATTGGATCACAGTGAAGAATAAATACCCATTGTCGAGGATTGATGATTTATTTGATCAGTTACAGGGAGCTCAGGTTTTCACAAAGTTATACTTGAGATCGGGATATTACTAGCAAGACTGTTGAGGATATGTTCGGAGCTTGTGTTCTAGAGTTTCAAGGAGCATGGGATCAATATGTAGCTTTGATTGAATTTGCCTATAATAATTAGTGTCACATCAGTATCGGTTTGGCTCTATATGAGGCATTGTACGGAAGAGAGTGTTGTTTGCCTTTATATTGGGATGAAGATGGTCTAAGAATTGTTATAGGCCTAGAATTGATTCAAGACACTATTGACAACCTTAGCAGAATTAAAACAACATAAGATAGACAGAAAAGCTACATAGATCAACATAGGAGAGTTATGGAGTATCAAGTGGGAGATAAAGTATTTTTGAGAGTATCACTTTGGCGTGGTGTGCTGAGATTCGATAAGAAGGGTAAGTTAAGTCCGAGGTATATTGGTCCATATAAGATAATTGAAAGAATTGGACCATTGGCTTATAAGTTAGCCTTACCTTTTGAAATGGCTTAGATACATAATGTATTTCATGTGAGTATGCTTAGGTGATATCGGTCGGATCCAACTCATATGATACTGACTCAAGAAATTGAAGTCTCTAGTGATCTGAGTTATGCTGAAGAACCAGTAAAAATAATTAGCTATTAGAATAACCAATTGAGAAACCGAGTGAAAATAATTGGCTAACCATTAGGGTAGATGAAGATCTGATTGTATCTCGATTATCCATCTAAGAAGCAATAAAACGAATGACCAGCCACCTTTTTTATCATCTAGTCTATAAACGGTAGAGGAAAACGATCTTTCTTAGTCACTGAGTTAAGTTTGCGATAATCTATGCACACTCTCCATCCTGTGACCATTTTTATTGAAATTACTTCTCTACTCTCACTTTCTATAACCGCCATTCCACCTTTTTTAGGTGCACATTGTACTGGACTGACCCATTCAATATTGGAGATGAGATAAATTATCCTTGCATCTAAGAGTTTGGTTATTTCCTTTTTGAACACCTACTTCATGTTAGGGTTCAACCTTCGTTGACGATCCCTCAACGCTCTACATCCTTCATCGAGGTTTATTCGATGCATGCAAACATTTGGGTTTATACCTCAAATATAATAAATCTGTCATCCAATGGCTTTCATTTTGTTTCTCACAATTAATACCACCTTACTTTCTTGTTTCTCATTCAATTGATTGGAGATTATTATCAGTAATGTTTGACCTTCAACTAGAAAGGTATATCTGAGATGTGTAGGTAAAGGTTTAACCTCTAATATGGGTGGTTTTTCTGTGGATAGTGGTATGAGTGATTCAGTTCGAAGTAATTTATCTTGATGCATTTGAACATCTGACTCCTCCATCTCATCATCTCCTTTAGACTCAAGTTTCTCATATCCATTATTTGTCTCTATTGCCACTGACTATACTTCTGTGATGCAAGTCCCAACTTGTTCTTGCAAATTTTGATCCATAATTTTAAACTTCATGCACTCACTGCTTGCTATTGGGTTCTTTAAAGCCTTATTGATATTGAATTCGATATGATCTTTGCCTATTTGAAGTGTTAATTTCCATTCAGGAATGTCAATTATGGCTTTCCCTGTATTCATAAACTGTCGACCAAGGATTAATGGAAAATTCTTACCTTCTTCAAAATCGAGAACCACAAAATCTACAGGAATAATGAACTTCTCCACTTTCATCAAAATGTCTTCCACTATTCCAAATGGTTTTTTAATAGATTGATTTGTCAATTGAATTAACATCAATGTTGGCTTGATCTCACCTAGCTCCAACTTCTTGATCATTGATAAAGGCATAGGATTAATACTTACTCCTAAGTCACACAAGCACTTTGTGAATTCAAATTCACCAACCACATAGGGTATTATGAAACTCCCTGTATACTTCAATTTAAATGGTATCTAACTGGTGACTATGGAACTGCAGGTGCCAATTAGATGTATTGTCTGATTATCTTCACAAGTACGCTTCTTTGATAATATGTCCTTAATTTTTTTTGCATATTTAGGTATCTGTTCCAAAGCCTCTACAAATGAGAGTTTTATCAGTAATGTCTTTAATTTCTTAATAAATTTTGCAAATTGTACATCCAGCTTCTTCTTTTGTAATCGTTGAGGAAAAGGAATCTTAGGTTGATATAGTGGAGGGAAGGGCTCCTCTATTATCTTTGTGGGTGGTTCAAGTTCTTTCCCACTTTGAAGTGTAATAGCCTTTAGTTGCTCCGTTGATTTTATTCCCGAAGTGCTAGGAAGAATTGCCACATTTCACGTAAAGAAAGCTTTTGACAATTGGTTTACTTGGACCTCTAGATTGTGGATTGAAGAGGTATGGTTCTTTGTTACTTGTTTGAATTTGCCTTTCATTTAGGGTTCCAAGCTTATCTAAATTTTTTTCTCCATTGAACTTGGTTTATATTGTTGGAAACTTGGTTGTCCATCGGGTCTGAATTGTCCTCTAGCATTGTTCGTCCAAGAGAAGTTAGGAAGATTCTTCCATGAAGGGTTGTACATGTTGGAGTAGGGATTGTTTCCCCCTCTTTGTATATATTGAGATCTAATATAACTAACTTCCTATAGATCGCTATCCTTCATCAAGAAGTAGACCACCATATTATGGCCCATTTATAGAGTTAACACTTTAGTTGCATGACTTTTATCGAAGCTGAGGACAAAGCCTTCATGTTGTTGAGCTATCGAGTTAAGTTATCAATTGTCACCTTCATCTTTTTCGTTTGATTAATAGCTATAACACCTTTTGTTCTCGGAAGGTAATGGGTTGTTTACACTACTCGTTCGTCTATAGGCAGCTATTACTCGCCATCTCCTCTATTAGCTCTTCTGCTTCATGTACAATCTTTCTCATCAGTGATCCTCCTGAAGTTACATCAATCGTGCCTCGCATATGTGGGGTTGCTCCATTATAGATTATTTGCAACAAGAACCCCTTAGGTAAGTTATGGTGTGGGCATTTTCCTTGCAAGTCCTTGTATCGTTCCCACACTTTATAAATCGATTCCTTATCACTTTGTTGAAAGTTGGTAATCTCCTTGGTAATCTTCGTGGTCTTGGTAAGGGGAAAATACTTGTTTAAAAAGGCACGAACTAGTTGTGTAACATCCTGTTATCTCATGTTAAGGTTTAGAACCCTAGAATAAGGTATATGAGAGTTTATTCAAAAGTTAGAAAGTTCATTTCATGCTCAAGCATAATGTAGCTTACAGACACGTGTGATTGTTACTCATTGGACACATTAAAATGATTGTACATGCATTAATTGACATTTTCCAGGTATAATTGATTTATAAATTTGATTTTATTGAAAATTGTGGATTATATGTATTGAAAATTATTTTGGAGAGTTTATTTATTTATTTGGAATTTTGGTGAAATTTAGGAAATTTCCAAAAAATTAAGTATTTTGGACTAGGAAAAATGCCAAGTGACAAGACAATTGATTTATGGTAGTAGAAATAAGTGTCAAATGACAGTTGAAATAATTGGTTAAGATTTGTTGAGAATATGATATTGAAAATTGGGAGAAAATTAGGGTAGAATTTGGAGACAAATGGACTAGTCACTTGCCACACCATATGATACAACCCACGAAACTCTGCCAAGTGAAAGACCATCTTCACTTTTATTGTCTTGTACTATGTTCTTCTGTTCTCACCTTTTGTTATTTCTCTTCATTCGTGCTTCATCTTCTTCACCTACGATAGTTTCTCACCCTTTGAACGCAAGTTTTGTTCTCACCCTTCTTGTTACTGTTGTTTTGTTATCTTCTTCACTGCCACTAAAATACCTAACCTTACAACCTTCAACTGTTGAAGATCGTGTGATATTGGAAAGCTAGGGTTCACGTGATTGCGAAGAGTTTGGAGTTTTACCAAGTAAGTAACGTTTTATTCTCATGGGTTGTTTGAATATAAACCAAATATGGAGATTTAATGATAATGAAACGTGCATCATGATAGTTAGCAATTAAATGTTTATAAAATGAGGTATATTTGTTGAAACTGAATGAGAAACTAGGGTGTGCCGTATGTATTGCTTTTGCATATTTGATGATCAATATTTCATAAAATGCTGTTGAAATGATTTTTGAGATAAAAAATAACTGAAAATGTGTATAAAAAGAGTGCTGAAAATTCATGGAAAGGTAATATGTGTACGCTCTATTTTCACTGTTATTACGTGAATCTCATTGGGTGTTTTAGAGATAAACTAAGATGAGTCTAGAGTTGAGGAAAAAGGAGTAATGTGATGTCGTGATATGGGAAGAATTAAAATGATAAGTTAAAGATGAAATGAAGGTGTTGATGAAGATGAAGAAGTGTAAAAAAATTTAAAGAATCCGTATTTGATATGTTCAGTCTTGATGTTTTTGGTCAATCATAGAGTTTGATTTTTGTGTTTGAATGAGTTAAGCTGAAATGGAAGTAGGAATGAAGAGGAAATAATAAGGATATAAGTTAGAAATGATGGATTTAGTAAAAGACAAGAAGAAGAGATGAAAACTCTGTTGTTTCATAAAATCTGGAGAAGAATGTCTGTCACGATCATCCTAGAGAGGGAGCCTTAGAGGAGCTGCATGATCGTTCAGAAGCACGGTCATGATAGAGTGGAACCCTTAGTGGACTTGCACGATTGTGACAAAAAGCATTATCTAGGAGTTGCACGATCGTGCACAAACATGATTATGATAGAAAGGAAGCATCAGGTGGTGCATAATTGTGTATTATTATGGAAACTTTTAGTGTCAAAGCTTTCCATCCCAGTAAATTCCATCCAAAATTATGTGCCACAAAATTCATCGTGTTGATCAAGTTGATTGAATTGGGGAATCCACCAATTTTCAAATTTTCATAATCTAACCCATATGGTTGACCCTGTAACCAAAAACATAGGTCCTTAGGGTTGGCTGGCATAAATAGGAGGGAGGTGAAGAATTCTAGTGTTAGTTCCTCTTAAACAAGATAATGGAATAACATGAATTTTTCCTACTGTATTCTTCTACCTAAATCCTCAACCCGTTCTGACCGCGCGTCGTAATGCTAATCAAAATTAAAATAACTAGACTACTACTATAGCAGTGACGAGTCTAGGTCGATCCTACAGAGAGTGTATGAAAAGTTTATGAAATGAAATTAATCGGTGTTTAGGAAAAGGGGAGGGGGGTTTGGATTTTTGAAATAAGAAAATAAAATAAATCTAACTAATAAAAACTAATTAAAGAAAACATGCAGAAAATGATAGATGTGGGGAATTCAGTAGGGACCCAGTTCTTTGGTTCAATCTCGACCTAAACCCTAATTAAGCATATTTTATTAATTTATTGCTCTTTAACCTCTCCTAGCAACTATTAATCGTGGGTTAATAATTAACTCGAGTTTTCCCTTAGGTTTTGTTTAATCAAGATACAATCGTTAAATAAACCTAACCACCTAACAACCTAGGATACAATCTTTAGATTTAATTAAGTGGAAGCATTACGAATTAGGAAAACCGATTAATCAAGGCAACAACCACATACGATGCGTCATTTAACCTAGGTTATGTTATCCCTAATAATTACGAATCATTAGTCGCTACACATGAATTTCAACATAAAAATTACGAATTATGTTGAAATTCTAGCAATGGGTTTTGCAATTAACAATCCAATGAATTCATTAAAATCATCACTCACAATACCCAATAGGTTCATACACAAATAACCAAATAATAACGAATATCTGATTATCCATACACAATACCCAAATTAATTAACATAAGATAACACAATCAATTCCTAATGAGAGAAAGAAATAACAAAATAATAAAACAAATACTTAACCCGGGTCGTCGGCGTCGATTTTACCTCCGAACTGATGTCAGGACATTTAACCCTTCATGAATCTTTTCTGAAAAAGTTGATTCAACCCCATTCCAAATACCTAGCTGAAAAATCCCTTGACTACTTCTCACTATCACAAGTTCTCACTGCCTCTTCTCTGTTGATTTATTCCATAGCTTCTCTAAGGCGCCGACACTGTTCGATGTGACCATTAAAGGTCTATATCTGTTGAAACATTTACTCCTTGCTGCTCTATTCCCTGTCTGCTTGAGTTGATTTAATTTTCTTTGCCGGTTCGCCGTAGTTGACGCAGCGCCTACCTCCTATTTTGTTTCGTGATTTCTTGCTTTCTGCTGTAGCCTCTCAAGTCCTCTGTGTTGTCCTCTATTTATTCTCTACTGTTTTATTTTTTAAGCGCCGCACTCCCCTCTTGCGTGGTTTGTGCCATTTAATTCATTTATCTCATTGGACCATTTAATTGTCGCGACCTGTTAAACCCTCGGCTCTTGTCTTGACTGTTCCATACGTGACTTGCATGATTTTCTTTTTTTTTTGTTACTAAACGAGGTTTACACCTGAAAATTACAAGGTAGTGAAACGAGGGACCGTAACCCCAACCGCATCTGCAAAAAGAAGCGAGGAGAGACCCTCTACAGCATCAAGCATCCAATGGACCCCGACAGATAACCTGTGGCTGTAATTAGCTAACCAGTCAGCACACCAATTACCTTCCCGACAAACGTGACATACTCGAACAACCCACTGCCGAGATAACAATTCTCGAATAGCCAGTACCAGGGGGTTCACCACCATTATTTTCTTTAATTTTGCTACTTCTGTCAGTTATGTTGCGCCTTCTGCTTTGTTTCTGGTCCGCGTGAAGCTCCCGCCCTCTCTACTATGCATTGTGTGATATATGTTGCTGCTTGTCTCCAACGCTTGTCCATTTAAATTGCCCATTTAATGTGTCCGAGCTGTTGATTTTTATTCACGCCCCCACTGTTGTGCGTGATGCCTTACGCTCACACGTTACTTTACTCTCCTGTAGTTGATTTAATTCTTCATGCCCATGTGTCGTCGTTCTTCTATGTGCCTTCGTTGTGTCTCTAGCGTCTTGATTTAATTTTCTCTTCATACAAGCCTCTTTATTGTGTAATGACAAGACCAATTAAACTCTCCTCAACTAAAACCTTCTGCCCGTATCTTGACTGTGGGACGTTGTTTCTCTTCTCTACCTTATGCATTACTCTTTAATGCTCATTTGGTTAGACAATTAAAATGCCTCTTTTGTTTCAAAAATATACCAGCATATCCAACTTAGCAGTAAACACAAATTAAACATCAGTTAAGCATTTTTTTTCTTAAAAATAGGATTGAAATCACATAGAAATACATAAGAAAATATAAGATAATTCAATCCTATCACATTCTCTCAATCTAATTGTTTCTATTGTATCAAAATCTAAGTATTTAGGCACAATTATGTTCTTTAAACTAAGGGTGTGATAATGGTTACCTTCCTCCCTCAAGTAGAATGGAAAAAGTGCAGCATAATTTACTGCTCGATTTCATTGTCCGCAGCCCGATACTTGGACTTTGACTTTAGGTTGGGTTTATTTAACCATATGCTTGATGCACGGTCCCATTAGATTAGGAGTTATGAAAAGTTTGGAGAGAGTTGAAGGTTTGAAGATTGTTAAAGAGAAGTGAGAGGATAATGAGGTTTTAAGTTTAGAGAGAGAGTGAGGGAATGAAAAGTGAATAAAAATGAGGTTAGATGTGAATAAATAGGTGAGGAAGCATTAGGAGGAGTAAAATTTGAAAATTTTAAGCTAAAAATCGTAGGTCTTATTTTTGCCTACCCACAGGCCATTGTCTAATTTTTTGTCATTTCCTCATTTCACTCCTAAGATCCTTCTTTGACTTATTATTTATGCCATTACCTCATTTTTCTTGCAATCCTTATCATCTTATGTCAAAATTGATCCTCAATTCTTCCAAGATATTTACTTGAAATTAAAACTCACAAAACGAAATTCAAAACCTACCTACACAAAAGATGAAATAAGAAACGATAAAAACCATGAGTTACCTCCTATGTAGCACTTCTTTTACCATCAGTAGCTTGATGTATGTTTTTCATTCGTGGTGGTTTAAACGAGTTGTTCAATGGTGGTTTGATCATGGATTTCATAAAGTGTAGGTAAACCACTAGACTGCTCTTGCTACCACCTTTCTTCTTCAACCGCTTCCTTTGCTTTAACATCTTTGCTTGGGATTATGGTTGTTCGAATGAGTCTTTAAATGTGCACCCTTGTTCAACTTCTTGATATGACTCATTGCTTTTCCTAGAGTTGATAGATTTGTGAAGAGGGTTATTAACTTTAGACACCGCGAATGGCACCATGTCATCTCCCATTCTTAAACTCAGTTGGCCCTCTTCAATGTCTATAATCGATCAGGCGGTGGCCAAGAATGGTTGTCTAAGGATAATTGGTGTTTCCACGTCTTCTTCGAAGTCTAAATTAACAAAATCCATAGGGAAAGTGAATTTATCAATCTTTACCTGAGCATCTTTAATTATCCCTTTAGGATGATGGACTGATCCATCCACCATTTTAACACGCATCCTAGTAGGTGTGATTTAACCTAACTCCAATTTTTAACACAATTTGTAAAGCATCATACTAATAGTAGCCCCTAGATTTATGAATGCCTTATCTATTTTAACACTCCCAATGGTGAAGGGTAGGTAAAAGTCTCCCGGATCATCTCTCTTTTATAGTAGTGTTAGGATTTCCATGAAGCTCCTTCCACCTAACAATTCATTCTCAACCCTCTCTTTGATAGATTCCATAAGGGCGAGCTGTGTTTGTAATTGTTCTATCACACCAAGACTTCCTTTAACTTTATTTCTTTTGACTTCTTCTATGCTAGAATGAGATATGGAATTGGAGGTTGATATTTCTTGATTTCAAGCAAGTTATATTTAATTCACAAGGAACTTTCATCGGTCTTCTTCCTTTCTTTTTCCCCATCATCATTTTCTTGTCAGTAACCTTGGTGATTACTATTATTCTCTCCTTTAGATTTTCCTCAGTGTTTCTCGAAAGGGTTCCTACCCTTCGGGTCAATATATCATTTGCTAATGTTGGATCACGTACGGTTCGAGTATTCATAATACATTGCGGAAAAGACCATACAACAACATGAAGTATAATCGAAAATACCAAGGATATACGAAAATACCTCTTTGCCATGGTAGGTTTCTTCTTTTTCAGATTCCAAGACACTGCAAACGAGAATGCCCTCTACCGGTATCCACACCAGTATGCACGATCCGAGCTGCGGCTGTGGTGTGCTAGCACGTCCTGAAACTTTTTCCCAACGCCGCACGATTATCCTCTCAAATGGTGGCTAGGGTTTCGTGAATCAATTGTGTCTCCCAATGAGACCTAAGTTTCTCTATTTATAGAGAAACCTAATCCCATTAAAGCCCAATAACTTTTGGCGCATTATATCTCATATAATAAAAGCCCGACAATTTAATTCAATCTAGCCCAATAAATATATCCACATATATTTATTCAATGCCTAATAGATTAGGCCCATGAGAATAAGCCCATATCACATCACTCTTTGTGTGCGACCCTGTAGGCTCATTTGATGTTGGCAATGGGCTTGATCACACTTCAAGAGGATGAAAGGCTGTACTGAAATTCAGCTTGGTACCCAAAGCTGTCTGTAGACTACCCCAAAATCTCGAGGTAAAT
>JAOTAX010121681.1:0-21377 GCA_025629825.1 Erythroxylum guanchezii | reverse complement strand
CAGTCTTCGACTCCGACTCATATTTATAGCCTTCGTCTTCAACCGCTTCTTGATAACTGCTTCTTGATCTTTGAAGAATTAGCTATTCAGTTGAGTTCTGTAACTAACTCAAGCTGATTAGAAAACCGTCGTGGTATTGGTTCTTTCGTCTTACATCTTCCATCTGATTATTTAAATCGCGCCTTCCGTCTGCTTTTTATTTGCGCCTTCCGTCTGCTTTTCTTTCGTCTACTTTTGGTTTGTGCTTTCCGTATGCTTTTTATTTGCGCTTCTGTCTGCTTTTCTTTCATCTGATTTTGGTTTGTGCCTTCCGTATGCTTTTGGTTTGCGCTTTCGTCTCACTTTCTTCGTCTGATTTTGGTTTACGCTTTCCGTCTGCTTTTTTATTTGTGCCTTCCATCTGCTTTTCTTTCGTCTGATTTTATTTCATCTACTTTTGGTTTGCGCTTCCGTTTGCTTTTGGTTTGCGCTTTCCGTCTCACTTTCTTTCATTCATTATTATTTGTTCTTCATCAAAATCATTTATGTAAAGTCATTTTGACTTAACAGCTATGAATGAAGTCTCTCATAAAGCATTCACTTTCACACACAAGTGTTTAAGGGTGACTCTCAATCATCTTCTAATGCATGTCTCTTACCATAAGCTTACATCTTATCTAGTTCTCTACTACTCCCATCAATAGCATATCCATGAATCAAAAAGGTCTTTATTCCTTTGGCTATAATAGGGCCAATGGGTAAAGTAGGCTAAGAAAGAAAGGATAAGAATTCAAACATTCAATAATTAGTACAACAGAAACTACAAATATTACAATCATCATTGGCAAAATTTACTGAGAAATTGCCCAACAACCATAATACTTAGGAAACTCCACCAACTCTATTATCACGATTTCCATCGTTCCTTCACCTTGGAATCTGAATTGAACATGCCTAGTTTTTCAAAAACACCATTTAGATGCCAGTTTTTCTTTTCTTTTTCTTTTTCTTTTTCATTCATTTTTTAAATTTAGCATGCTCCTTTAATTTCCATAGAAAACACTCCCACACTTCTTCCTTTGTATACCTATCAATAAAAATATTGAATGCACAACGTTTATAGTTCTACTAACCATCAAACAAGGGTGAATTTGTTTTTCTTGGTTCAAAGTTCTTTGGAATAGGTTTACAAAGAAAAAGGCTCAAATATAATCCCTAAGCATAAATGGTTTACTATGGGATTAATATATAAAAAGGGTTAGCTATTTGGCTCAAGCTCAATCTTAGTGCCTTTTATCACGTTTATGAACATACCATAATATGATTATGTAACCTCGAAAAGATGCAATCCAAGTTCTAAAAGTAAACATACATAAAAGAGAAAATTATATCACTCACAAGAAAAATAGGATTGGGTGCAATCCTTTAGGCTCAAAATAGCTCACTTTGTGATGTTTACTAATTAAATAGCATGCTCATTCAATCAATTTAACATTATAACATCCAATTGTGACAAGGTATGTAATCAATTTAATCATATTATGCATCTTATTTAAGATCAATCTTATCCATAATACAATTAACTTATTAAATTGGATTATAATGTCAATTAGAACGTAAAAGATGTATAAGTATACAAACATACCTGATGAAAATATGCACAATTAGTTAATCTAAAACTAAACAATGCAAACGTGCCTGATGAAAATATGCACAATTAGTTAATGCAAAACTACACAAAACAAAGGTTAATTATTTATTTTTTTAAATGGAAATTGTAAGATAATTCAATGCAAAATAATGCATGCAAAACCATTAATTTATCCTCCCCCACACTTAGAATCAACATCGTCCTCAATGTTAGGTAAGATTAAAAAAAAAGAATAATGCAAAGAATGGAATGAGGAGTAAGGGTAAAGAAACCCCCTGAAATAACCGATTGCATTATCAAGAAACCAAATTCTGCACCCTGTATTCTTATCTGCCATCAAGCGATACATGACAAAATTATATAGATAGAACAAAATAGCATTGAAGTTATCCTTACAAGTTGCCAAAACAAAATAAAACAAGGTGAGATTAAAATAAAGTGTGAAGTCAAATGCATGAAAGTTAAAATGCAAATGCATTCCTATGATCCTATGATATCATTATCCCTAAGGAGGTGGTTGTTGCTCCAAGAAAGCCCTTAACATATCTTCAATCCTAGTTTGTGAAGCCGCGAGATTGCCCATTTTAGCTCGAAGATCTCTAACTTCTGCCAAGACTTCTTGCATCTGAGCCAAAATTTGATTATCCCCTGGAATTGGATTAACTTTAGATTGCTGTGCAGCAAATGTATTTGGATTGTCCCTCTCTCGATACGGATTGACCCACCTGTTAGGAGCATCTTCTATATAGTTAAATTCCCTCATTTTATCAGCATTGATGACATCCACATCAGTAGTATAGGTCACTTCATCTCTTTTAAGGACCTTGAAATGCCCAAATAGCAGGCTCAATAACACTGGAAACATAATCCTCTTGGTCTCAGCCTTGTGATGCAGCACTTGCCATATAGCAGTCATTATCATCTAGGCAATAGCAATGCCCTGTAATTGGTCATTCAAGAAAAACATCTTATCCAAAATGTACACATCTTCATTACGGAGGTACCCTAAATCACTAGCCTTAAGCATTACATTATGCGCAAGCAAGAATCCCACCAATCTAGGTCTAATATGATGGGAATTGTAATGCATAAAGGTGCGTTGGTTTGTGACTCGCCTAGCAGCTCTAATCCCAAGTCGAGACATAGCCTCGGATTTATCCCATTGACTATCAATTGTACATCTTACACGTTTGTCAAAGGATGGAACATTGCCTCCCATTAGTAGCTCTAAATGTCCATTAATCAGATCTTTTGTTATGACCACTGCCTTCCCATTGATTCGGGAGTGAGAACTGACGGTTGTTTATCGACTTTCGCTCTGAGGCTGGCATAAAATTGTTTCACCAAGGCTGGGTAGTATGCACCCTTGAGGTTCAACCGTTTGCCCCAATGAAATTTGTCCAAGTTTGCCCTCACATTGTACGCTTCATCAATACCCTCTTCAACTGAGACTTCGATCATAAATTTGTTGTTCTTTTTCTTATTGAACCAAGCTACACATTGCTCACTGATGAACATAGCTTAATCAAAATCAAGTTCCTCTGCTTTTGCGACAAGATTTTTACCCCTAGCAGCCCAAGAAGATTGAGCAGTACTTTTCCTCGCAATTTGCATAATTCATGACATTGAACTATATCTACATAACCAGTTATAGTCTCAATAAAATAGAGCTCAATCCCAATAAGCAATTAGCAATTCTCAACACAAGCAAAATTAGAATGACACAAAACCAAAGCAGTTTCAATCTCTACCACAAACCAACACTCTCAATTTCAACCTCAACCTAGCAATCTCAACTTCAACCATAACCCAGCAATCTTAACATAAGCCAACCATTTCATCACAACCACAAACTAGCAATCTAACACAAGCCCAATGTCAATAACAATCTCAATCAACCACAATCTTAGGGATTTCAAGCATAAACCCAACAAACTCACAATGTGACAAGAATTTTGAGCAAAATCATCATCATACATGAATCACAACATTGGAGTTCCACATTAAGTATAAACACATTATAAGATTGCTCTGAAAATTTCCAAATCCCTATATTCCTCAATCTAAACAATTTCATCCACGAGTTTACCCATAGTTGTGAAAGAACACTTACCCATTCCAAATTGAAGTGAGATTGCGTATAATCAACCCGAAACCTAAAAAAGATCCCCCAAAATCAACGAACATGAGTTGTGGTGGCAGTATCATGGCAGAAGAGAGTCACCAAGGAACGAATTAGGAGACTAGGGTTTGGGTGGGTTGGTATATTGTGGGGTGGTGTTGTCGAAGGGAAAAGAAGAAGAAAAGAAGAGGAAAAAAAGGAGAAATTTGGGCTAGAAGACTATGAATGTGAAAGATGGAAGAAGAAAACAGAAGGGAGAAGGAGGGGGAAGGTGGAGAGAGAGAGAAAGTGCGAGAAAAAATAGAGAAAATGGTGTTTTAAATCTGAGTGCAGGTAATGTTTGTTAAGCGGACTTAATGTCCACTAAACGGACCTTCTCGAGTTTCCTATGCTTCGCTGAGGTTGTGAGTCCGTTGAGCAGACTTCATGTCCACTAAACGGACATTATCTGTGAATCAAGGTCATCTCACTTAATTCACTCCTATTTTGCACAACCTCCCCCACACTTAACATGGGTCTTACCTCTAGGATCGATGAGTCGTGATCACGCTATTCCTCATGCTAATAGGAGGTGTCATTGGGATGTCTCATAAACACTAACCCCTATGCAACACACAGTAAACTAGAATAAGAAGATATGGAAAAATGAAATTAATAAAATAACATAAAGGGTTAGAAATGTTAGGTTGCCTCCCAATAAGTGCTAAATTTAATGTCCTCAGTTGGACTAGGCCATCATGATGTTAATCATGGAATGTGATAGTGGAAATATATCCAACCATCTCTCCCTCAAAATAGTGCTTAAGTCGTTGCCTATTGACCATAAAAGGGCTTTTGTTCATCCCTTCCACTCTCCACAGCTGCAGGTGAGTATACTTTGGTCACTACGAAAGGTCGTCCAGACCATCTTGATCGCAATTTCCCTGGAAACAATTTTAAAAGAGAGTTAAATAGCAAAACTTTTTGACCAGGTTTAAATTCTTGCCAAAGGATATGCTTTTCACGGAAAGCCTTGGTTCTCTCCTTATATATTCGAGCATTCTCAAAATCATCAAGACAAAAGTCACTTAGTTCATTCAACTCCATCAGTCTCCTCTGTCCAGCTTTTTGAGATCATAGTTCAACTTCCGAATTACCCATAATGCCTTGTGCTCAATTTCAACCGAAAGATGGCAAGATTTCCTAAAGACTAATATGTATGGAGACATGCACAAGGGAGTCGTGTATGCTGTCCTATATGCCCAAAGAGTGTCATCAAACTTCAATGCCCATTTCTTTTTTGAGGTGTTAACAGTTTTCTCCAAAATTTGCTTGATTTCCCTCTTAGACACCTCAACTTGCCCACTGGTTTGAGGGTGGTAGGTGGTTCCAAACTTAAAATGGCACCCATATTTTGCCAAAAGAGATTTAAATTGATGATTCTGAAAGTTTACCCCATTGTCACTGATTATAGCTCCTGGAACACCAAATCTTAAAAATATGTGCTTCTTGACAAATTTGACAACACTAGCTCCAATGTTGTTTGACGAAGCTGTGGCTTCCACCCATTTGGATATATAATCAACTGCCACAAGGGTATATTCATTACTAAAGGATATTGGAAACGATCCTTTAAATTCTAGACCCCATACATCAAAGAGTTCAACCTCTAAAATCCCTGACTAAGGCATCTCGTGCTTCCTACCGATGTTCCCTATTCTTTGACACCTATCATATGTCATAACAAAAGTTTTAGCATCTTTAAAAAAGTAGGCCAATAAAAACTGGACTATAAAACCTTTGTTGCCTTTTTGTTAGCACCATGGTGTCTGCCATAAAGAGAAGCATGGCAGTGATATAGTACTGACTGCATCTCCTCATCAGGTATATACCGTCTAATTATCCCATCAGCACACCTTCTAAAGAGCAATGAGTCTTGCCAAAAGTAATCCCTCACCTCAGTTAAGAATTTCCTTCTCTTATGGTATGAATAATCACCAGGAATAATGTTAGACACCAGAAAATTAACATGATTAGCAAACCAAGGAACATTTTCCTTAACAAACCACAAATTCTCATCAGGAAAGGCATCATTAATTGGTTCAGCTCCCATCTTGCCACTATGCTCAAGTCGTGAGAGATGATAAGCCACCAAATTTTCTGATCCCTTCTTTTCTCTAATTTCTAACTCAAATTCTTGCAGGAGTAAAATCTATTTGATCAACCTTGGTTTAGCATCTTTTTTTTAAAGCAGATATTTCAAGGTGGAATGGTCAGTGTAAACAATGACTTTGGACCCAACAAGATAAGATCTAAATTTATCAAATGCAAAAACTAATGCTAGCAATTCTTTCTTCGTAATAGCATAATTAATTTGAGCATCATTAAGAGCTTTGCTAGCATAATAAATGACACGTAATTTCTTATCCTGTTTTTGTCCTAAGACAGCCCCAAATGTGCAATCACTAGCATCACACATCAGCTTAAAAGGGAGATTCAATTCGGTGCGACCGTTATAGGGGTTGAGGTAAGTTCCTTTTTCAACCTGTTGAAGGCATTAAGACATTAATTAGTAAATTCAAAAGGGGCTTCCTTTTGCAACAAAGCACATAAGGGTTTAGTAATCATGGAAAATATTTAATAAATATGTGATAAAACCCTGAATGCCCAAGAAAACTCCTTATTGCTCTAATCGAATTGGGGGGGGTAATTTATTGATGACTTTGATTTTTGCTAGATCCACCTATATTCCATTATTTGAAATTTTGTGGCCTAGGACGATTCCTTCTTAGTACCATAAAATGAAACTTTTCGTAATTTAGCACAAGATTGGTTTCTTCACATCTTTGTAGAACCTGTTCTAGATTGAACAAACATGCATCAAAAGAAGAACCAAAAACATAAAAGTCTTCCATAAATACCTCTATTATATTCTCCACCATGTCAGAGTATATGGACATCATATAGCGTTGGAAAGTGGCATGAGCATTGCACAAATCGAAGGGCATCCTACGATATGCAAATGTACCATAGGGATAAGTGAAGGTGGTCTTCTCCTGATCCTCTGAGGTTATGAGAATTTGGTTATACCCTGAATAACCATCTAAAAAGAAATAATAATCATGCCCCGTTAGTCTTTCCAACATTTGATCGATAAAAGTGAGAGGGAAGTGATATTTTCTAGTTGTTGCATTTAATTTCCTGTAATCTATACAAACCCTCCACCCTGTCACAAACCTAGTGGAAATTAACTCATTACTATCATTAGGGATGAAGGATATGCCACCTTTCTTTGGTACCACCTACACAAGACTTATCTAAGAGTTATCAGAAATATGATAGATAATTCCTGCATCAAGTAACTTAAGTACCTCAGATCGCACAACTTCCTTCGTGTTAGGATTGAGTCTCCTTTGATTTTCCACATTAGGTTTGTGATTTTACTCCATTAAAATCCTATGAACACAAATAGAAGGGCTAATTCCCTTTATGTTAGTAATATTCCATGCAATAGCCAATTTATGTTCACGTAACACCCTTAAAAACTTCTCTTCTTGAGAGGAATTCAAAGAAGAAGAAATAATAACTAGATATGTATTTAATTCTCCTAAGAATGCATATCTCAAATGAATTAGAAGTTGTTTTAATTCAGGTTTCGGTGGGCTTATTATGGAAGGTAACAATTTAGGTTTAGGGGGGCCAAATTCTTTAATTTGAGGTCTATACCTAAAACCATTACCTTGCAATCTATATGCATAGTCCACTAACTCGTCATCCAATTAATTTTCATCTATTCCTAAAGCTAGGCATATCTCTAAAGCATCATCATACATCAATTTAGGAATAGATTCAAGTGTAAGAGAATCAATTACATTTATCCTATAGGTGACTTCATCGAAAGAGGATCCCTTTAAAACTTTGAAAATGTTAAACACCTCATCCTCATCACCAACTCTTAAGGTCAACTTACCATCCGGAAGATCAATCAATGCTCCACCAATGGCTAAGAATGGTCTTCCTAAAATTATAGGAACCTGCATATCGAAATCCATCTCTAGCATAACAAAGTCAGCTAGAATTATAAGCTTACCAACTTTTACTAGTAAGTCCTCAACTATGCCAGTAAGGTATCAAATTAATCTATTAGCAAGTTGCAATGAAATTGTAGTTAGTTTGAGTTCTCCAATTCCAAGCCTGTTATAGCGTGACAAAGGAATAAAATTAATACTTGCACCTAGGTCACATAAGCATTGAAAAACATTAGAAGCACGAAAGTGACAAGGAATACTGAAACTCCCTGGATCCTTTAACTTAGGGGGTAGTTTATTTCGTAAAATAGAACTATACTCCTCAGTTAAGGCTACTATAGCAAAATTATCCAGCTTCTTTTTATTGGAGATGATTTCCTTCAAGAAGTTGGTGTAAGCAGGCATCTCAACAAGTGCTTTAGCAAAAGGGATGTTGATTTGGATCTTCTTGAAAAGGTCAAGGAATTTCTGAAATTTTGAATCATCATACTTCTTCTTTACCCTTTGAGGGTATGGTATGGGTGGCACAAAGGAAAATTCTGAAATTAGTGAAGACTCTTTCTTTAGTTCGGTTTCTTTAGGCTCTTCTTCTTTATCCAAATTCACAATTTCAGCATCCTTGGTTTCATTTATCTTAGTCTCCTTCTCTTTAGGAACCACAACTTCTACCACCCTACCACTCCTTAGAAGAATTGCCATACAATCTTGTTTTGAATTCACTTGGGTATTGCTAGGTAGCTTTCCCTTACCTCTTTTGCCACTTGACTAATTTGCACCTTTAAATTTTTGATGGTAGCTTGGTTGGACTGGATCTTCTACTCCATTTTATTAATGGCTTGAGAGCTAGCTTGAGCACTTTGATCCATCTTTCTTATAAGTTGAGCAAACATATCTTCAAGCCTATCCACTTTTTTCTCCCAATGGAAAGGGAATTGTTTTTATGCATAAGATGAAGGAGGTGAATACTGTTGTTTCGGTGGTGCTTGGAACCCAAGTGGTCCCATTGGTTTTGCAGCCCCTTGATTTTTCTATGAAAAATTTGGATGAAACTTCCAACCTTCATTGTAGGTGTTTGAGAAAGGATCAAATCTCTGACCTTGTCTACCATTGTTTACATAGTTCACCTCTTCTTTTGGCATTGTTACTTCAATGTTTATACAACCAGCTGTTGTATGCCCAAATCTACCACAAAGAGTACAAGGATCCCTACCACACTTGTTGTCGTTCAACAACATATTCAACTTCTTATTTATCTTGGCAACTTGGTAGGCCATGCCAGGTTTAGAACCCACTTCATTAAGAGCAACAACTTTGCTCCTAGTCACCTTACAATGTGAATTCTCCGTAACTTTTTTGGAAATATTCCATAACTGTTGGGAACTCAGGTTACTAATATTCCCACCAGCGTTTAAATCCACCAAAGTCTGATTGTGAGCAGTGAGATCATAGTAGAAAAACTGAGTCAAAGAGTATGTATCAAATCCATGATGAGGACACTGGTTAAGGAGATCATAAAAGCGCTCCCATGCTTCATGAAAATTTTCTCCTTCTCTCTACGAGAACCAATGTATCATCTTCCTTAGTTTGAGAGTTTTGTAGGCTGAGTACCACTTCATCATGAAAGTCTCCATTACTTTGTCCCAAGTATCAAGGGAATCTACCTCCAAGCTCAGTAATCAGCTTCTTGCTAATCCCTTTATGCAATAGGGAAAACACCTTAGCCTTAACTCATCTTCATACAACCCATACAATAGAAGAGTTTGAACTGTAGCATAGAAATCTCTCATAAAGGCTAGAGCATCTTCACGCGGCATTCCATTAAATTGTGGCAATATAGATAGATGAATATTCTTCAGCTCATAATTCCTTGCTGCCACACACCATCGAATGCAAGAAGGGTTGCCAGCAATAAATGGCATCTGATAATCTCTAATTCTCCTTACCGCATGATTAACAACCACCGGTTCAGCTTGATTTTCTTCATTGAATTGATCATTCCCCATATCTTGTTCCCCATGCAGAATTGGATTTTGATTATTATTTTCCATCTCTCTTCTTTTTTGGACATTGTTCCTTCTACAAGTGCATTCAATTTCATGATTTAACTTAATTAGCTTATCGTTGTTAAAATTTCTTGAACGCCTTAAGTTCATGCAGCTCCTAAAATAAAACAAAGAGAAAGGGTTTTAAAGTAATTAATGGAAGAAAAAGGTAATTAAAAAAACTAAAATTAATAGTAGCAAATATAAATTAGTCCCTGGCAACGGTGCCAAAAACTTGGATGACAAAATCTGCAAGTACACAAAGTCGTTCCTAGTACCTACAAATCAAGTATTCCAAGCTCGTCTTCTACAAGGACTAAGATACTTATTACTGAATTAATCCTAACTAATTGAACTAAAATAACAAGAAACTTAAAAGATGATTGGATTAGAGCAGACAATAAATTGTGAAGACTGTGAATAAACAAACAAGGAAAATCTGATGATGAAGACTTAGGGCTTTAGGATTCACCACTTTAAGAGATTGATCAATAAATTATAGAGTTGAATGAATGACAGGTTATAATAACAATTGCACAATTTTACTTATATTCTCTCTCAAGACATATAAGAATGCCTAACTAGTTGATTATCATCACTCAATGCGAAAACTATATAGTTAAATTCATTAAGAACATGCAACCATAAGTTATCACACTAGTTCAGGATATCTCTATCTCTAAATCTAATGTGTTTATCTTCCTAAGGCACAAATCATACTTCACCTCTCAGTTCATCATATGATTCCTAAGGTTGCATCTATGGTGATCAAGTATAGAAACAACAGTGAAGTTCAAGAAAGATAAACATAACACAAGAACTTTCATTCAACACCAATCAATCCATAAAATATAAATCAGTCCTTCAAAGTAGGCTACATCCCTAACTCTAAATGGGGTTTAGTTCCAGAACATGATAACATAATCTATACAAATAAAGATAATCAACATCCAAGAAAGGGTAGAGAGAAGATTGAGAGAACACAACAAAATTGCTTCCAATGCTTATTTCAATCCTCCTTGATCTTCTTCTTTGCCTCTTTTAGGTGCCTCCTTTTATGCAGCCTCATTTTTAATGCAGAACCCCCACTTTTTGTCTTAAAAATGAGTATTTATTATGTCTTGAGCTAAAAAAAACTAGCTTTTACCAAACAAGGGAATATGGATTGTAATAGTGTCGACAAAGTCCATTAGGCAGACTTCATGTCCACTGAATGGACCTTCTCGGGTTTTCCAAATTCCCAACTCTGCTCATGTCTGTTTAAAAGGACATCATGTCCGCTGGGTAGACATACACAGGGCATTTACAGAAATGTGCAATTTTGACCCTTTAGACAGCAAAATCTCTCCTTAGAGTCTTCATGACAATTGTAGAACTCGGAATCCTATTCGAAAACGTATTTGAATGAACTTAATCTGACATACATAGCAAAAGTTATGCCTCTTGCCCCAAAATCTATCCATTTGCATCTATTAAGCAATAAAGTTGAAATGTGTGAGAATTAACCAAATAAAGCTCAAAATTCATATAGAGATAAGTCAAATTAGTTCCAATTCATCCCAAAATCATATATAAATAATTTGAATTATCAACGGTCTCTTAATGAGCTCATCTCACACTGTGCTCAAGAAGAGGAAAGGTTGAAGCATGATAAAGCAGAAGGTGCTCACTAAGCCACAATATCTAAGGAAAAAAGGAATAAAAAAATTAAAAAAAAAACTAAGGAAGTAGCAGTTCCGGCAATATAAAAGAAATAGCAAAGGTAGAAAATCCAAATGGTTGTTACTTCTGTGGAGCTAAAGGTCATGTAAAGAAGAAGTGTGTCAATTATCACACATGGAGTGCAAAGAAAGGTATGCTTCTTATTTTGGTTAGTTCTGAGGTTAATTTGACTTTGGTACCTAGACACACATGGTAGTCAGATTCTTCTGCAACAACTCACATCAGTATGTCTATGTAAGGTTGCCTGAGTTGTTAAAAACCAAGTGATGGTGAATGATATATCTATGAAAAGAAACTGGACTCAAGGACTATGAATTGTTACTTTATTGGATATTCTGAAAGATCCAAGAGTTACAAGTTTATGATCCCACTACTGAGGTAATTTTTGAGAAGAGAAATGTCGGGTTTTTGAGGATTTTGAGTTTGCGGGGGAGAAAGGATTAAGGACTTTGCCTTTGAAGAAGAAATCATTGAAATTCCTCTAATTGATATTAACAGTGACTAGGGTAAGGTTTCCATTCCTGACATTGTTCAAGAAGCAATTTTGAATCAAGACAATGTCATGGAATCTCCTCCCTAAGTTAAACAACTTGTTCCAGAAGAACAAACTCTACAACCTCAAGAACCTACACCATTAAGGAGATCCACTAGAGGGAGGAGAAGTGCAATTCCAAATGATTATGTTGTATTTCTTCAAGAATATGAAGTTGACATTGGTGTGGTGGAAGACGATCCAATCAACTTCTGTCAAGCCTTAAAAGTTCTAACACTCAAAAGTGGATTGATGTCATGAATGAAGAGATAAACTCCATGAAGGACAATGATGTTTAGGACCTTATACCATTTCTTGAAGGTGCGAAACCTATTGGTTGCAAATGGATATTTAAACCAAAAAGGATTGGAAAGGCAATGTAGAAAGGTGCAAGGCTCGTCTTGTCGCAAAGGGCTTTACGCAGAAAGAAGGTATTGATTATAAAGAGACTTTCTCTTTGGTTTCTTTGAAAGACTCTTTCAAGATAATAATGGCATTAGTGACACATTTTGATCTTGAGTTACATCAGATGGATGTTAAGACAACATTTCTCAATGGTGACATTGATGAGACGATTTATATGGTGCAGCTAGAAAATTTTGTGTCAGGAGATTCAAAGCAAATGGTTTGCAAACTAAAAAAATCGATTTATGGACTTAAGCAGGCATCTCATCAATGGTATTACAAATTTCACCTAGTTGTCATCTCGTTCGATTTTGAGATGAACTTGGTGGATGATTGTATATATCATAAGTTCAGTGGGAGTAAGAACATTTTTTCGGTTTTATATGTCGATGGCATATTACTTACACTAATGATATAGGCTTATTGTACGACATCAAGAGATTTCTGTCAAAGAAACTTGAAATGAAAGATTTTAGTGACACCTTTTTTGTTTTGGGGATTCAGATACATCGGGAATGTTCTTGAAGTATTCTTGTATTATCACAAAAGAGCTATATGGAAAAGATACTTAAAAGGTTTGGCATGCAGGATTACAAACCAGGCGATACCCCTGTGTCTAAGGGAGATAAGTTCAGTTTAAGTAAATGCCCCAAGAATGACTTTGAAGCTAAGGAAATGTATAAGATTCCTTATGCTTCGACAGTTAGGAGTCTAATGTATACTCAGGTTTGTACGCGTCCAGATATTGCGTACATTGTTAAAATGCTAGGGAGATATTTAAGTAACTTGGGATTGGATCACTGGAAAGCAGCCAAATGGGTTATGTGGTACTTGGAAAGAATGAAAGATTATATGCTCACATATAGAAGATCAGATAAGGTGGAGATCATTGGTTATTCTGATTCTGATTTTGTTGGATGCCAAGATAATATGATCCACTTCGGGCTATATCTACCTGCTTATTGGAGGAGCTATTTCTTGGAAGAGTGCTAAACAGAAATTTGTTGCTTCTTCCACCATGGCAGTAGAGTTTATAGCATGTTATGAGGTATCCAATCACGGGATATGGCTGCAAAACTTTTTCACAGGGTTGCTCATTGTGGATTCTGTTGAAAGACCACTTAAGTTATTTTGTGACAGTAACTTGACAGTGCTATATTCCAATAACAATAGGAGCTCGACAAAGTCGAAGCACATCGACATCGAGTTCCTAATTGTTAAAGAGAGAGTTCAGAGTGGACAGTTGTCTATATAGCACATTGGATCAAAATCTATAATTGCGGATCTGCTTACTAAAGGAGTGCCACCCGAGGTCTTTCATGAGCACACTGCTAATATGGGTGTTGCATCTTTTCAGGATATATAGTTTCAGTGAGAGTTTGTATTGTAGATGTTTTTTAGATTAGAAAATTTTCACTATTATTTTGGATACAATTTTTAGTTAATTTGTTCTTGGTTATTTTCAACTTTAAGATATTTGGTTTATTTTGTCTCTGAACTTATTTAGATTGATGTCACTAAAGCATAAAGTTGGACCAGTTGGAAATAAGCATGCTAAGATCACGCTGTTATAATTTCCATGCTACACATCCATGCTTGATCCATGTCATTTGGTTATATCAGCATATGTGACTATTGATGGGTCTAGTTACGTTAAATATAGCGAAAGTCGCTTTGATTCTATATTGGTATGATTATTGAACCGTATTGTTTAGGGATGCATACAGTAATGATAGCAAAATTCTGAGTGCTCATAAGGTTAATACACAATTTTAAGGTAACATATATAGCCCAAGTGGGGGATTGTGATGATTTTTTAATCAAACATGTGGGCTTATATGTGTATAATTGTGTATAAAGACTATCATTTAAAGTTGAGCCCAATTAATTAAAGTGGTCTAATATGGTTATGGTATTTTTGGCTTTATACATCTATTTTAAGTGGGGGTTTTATACGTGTAGAGATTGGGATTATAATTTTTAGTTTTATGATGATCCAAACTAGAAATTATATTAGGGTTTTACCCTAATAAAAGTGGTCACGGTCCCCAAATTAAATGTACGCACAATTTCTTTTGAAATCTCATCATCAGAGAGAAAATAGAGAGTTAAAAAAAGCTCTAAAAAGGCCACATTCTAATTTGGAAGACAAACCGCAAGACTCCAATGTAGATTTTAAAATGGATTCAAGTATGCTTTCACTTTTATTTAATTCTTGATGATTTGATATGAACAGATCCTAACTTTAAGGGAATTAAAACCCAACAATAATGGTAATGGATAAGGCTGCAATTTTTTGTAACTTGAGCATGTCTTCTAAAAAAATTTAAATATGAGCATGTCTTCGAAAAAATTTTTAAATAAGCTTTTATATTGCTATTACTGTTAAAAATTTACAATTGAAACAATCTCACATCTAAAAGAGGCATAAAGATAAAGTGATCAGTTATATATAAATATATCACTCATAACTCATTACCTTAAAGTGGGTAATATATAAAAGTATGGTTTAAAACTCATTTCTTAAAGTTTTGAGTTGAGATATAATGTCTTGGTTATATATAGACTCATTTCGACCTGACCCATTTTCTCTTTAGGTACCCTCAAAACCCTTCAATTACTTTGTACTTTAATATTAATTATTACAATTTAAATATATTACAAACCCGTCAATTACTTTGTACTTTAATATTAATTATTACAATTTAAATATATTACAAAATAGTAAAAATTTACTTATATTTTTATAAAATATTAAAATGTAAATTGTTTTTTGGTTAATGTTTTTAAAAGCTGATAACTTATTTATTAGAATTAATAATAATTTAATTTCATTAGAGTTTAAAGTGATAATGCTATCATTTAAAAATTACTAAAACACAATACGATAATATAAATAATAATAAAAGTTTACGTAAATATTTTAAAAAATATTATAGTGTAACATCAATTTTTGACCGAGTTAACTTATACAAGGAAGAATGGAAAGTTTTAATTGTCTATGACGGATAACCATATTATGTTATGAAGAGTGAGATTGACTTTGATATCTAACGTTATGCAGTATAGTTTCTATCTGAAGATCGGCCAAGAGCAAAAAACGAATGTGATTGTTATTTTAATATTTATATTAGATTCATTTTTATTTATTATTAATTTATTATATAATAATAGATATTGATGTTTTCTATTTCAATAAAAATATTTATTTTCACTTGTTCTTATAAGTTTTACTTCTTATTTATTATATACCGGTTTTTTAGCGATTTACTACCGATTGAACTTCTAAATTTTAAACATTTCTTTTGACTAGTTAGATATTCGACCCAATTTTTAAAACATTAGATTATACACGCTTAATTCCCTGCCCAAACCAAATACACTACTTGATGATAAATTGGTTTTTATTGTCTTTCATTTAATAGCTATAAATATAAGATTTAAAATTAAAAAAAAAAGATCAAATTATAAGAAGACTTAGTGTAATTTACCTGTATTTTTATTTTGGAGATTAAAGATGAACTCGTACAAACAGCAATAACGAAGTGAAGAGTCCAAAACTCTTCCAAAGCATTGTGTTAGTGAAGATGCATTAGGTGAAAAGCTTTTGAGAATGGTAGATGGATTTGAAAGGTAGATAGAGGTGAGGACATGGAGGACAGTGCTGGTCCTGACGGTGGTTGAAGGAATTGATCGGGAGAGTTAAAGTTTGAAAATGGCAAGTGGCAACAGTGCAATGTTTGAATTTATGTGAAGAAAAAGATAAAGTTCGTAGTAGCTTCTTTTGAAATGTGAAGCTCAAGCTGTCCTTTCGAGCTTCAACGACTATAGATTGTAAGACTTTGAATTACCAAAGTAGAAGCGATGTTGAGTGAAAGGCGAGGAGCATATTAGCAGTGGCCATTAATAACCACTAAAATTGATTATAAAACCTTTTTTTATGATAAAAGGAAACTACAAATGCTTTGATACCGACTAAACTTTCTCTTAATCTCGAAAAATAGAGACTAATTACCCTTTAAGTAGTGGATTACGAAAGACCTCTCAAATGTCCCATTTCATATTGAGATAGAGTCTTTTATTATCATAATAATTTATTTAAAATACGTAATTTATAAAATATTGTATGTGTATAAGATTTTAGTCGACGTCAAAAAGAGAAAAATAGAAGAAAATAGTGTATATATAAAGGGGAAAAGAGTTGTAATGTAAAAAAGGGAAGGAAAATTATATACAGTAATAGAAAATTTTGCTGAGTTTGTTACTCTTGATTTAAGAATGAAAGATCGAAACCTACAATCCGCAACAACGAAGCATGAGTGCATTTACAAAGCATTGTGGAAAATGATTGCAACATTAAGATTTCAATGAAAAAAACTCAAAAATTTAAAACTCTACGCCACTACGAGCGTTCATGACCCGAGAGTTGCAACTCTACTTCAAGTTTTGGCTTTCCATTTGGTCTCTGTCCCGATAGACGAGTCCTTCTCTAAGACCTTCCTTTTTCTTGTATTTGAAGTATAGCACAAGCTGAATGATTCCTAGTACGGCGCCAATCAGGTTTGGTGTCTGCAATAAATGGATTCCAATTGAGAAAATACACAGATTTCTGAACATTTTTTTTAATGTATTTTTGTTTTGTTTTTGGAGTTAAAAGAAGGGTTCAAAGTACAAACCGCAATGAAGAAGTCAAGATCCAATAGTCCATAAATTGCCCAAAGAATGCTTGCAAGAAAGCCAAAAAATGATAAGTAGAATGGCATAAACTCCACACTTTTTTTTTGTATCACTGCTTTCTGCAAAATCAGAGATTAGATACTATACATTAATGACTTAACACCGAGGTTTTAAATTGTAAACTACTAATTATGCAAAAATACAGTCAAAATTGCGATAAAACGGAGTAACGGTCCAATTTAATACAAACTAGAAGATATAAATGTGACTCACCACAGCTACGAGTGGAGAGAGATACATTGACGTAGCAGCCAGGACTGCAACACATCCAGTAAATATCTGACGACGAGGATGATCATTGTATACAAAGATTGAAACCAAGACGAGCACAATGGATGTCACTATAAGAAATGCGAACATAGCACCAACCCTAATCTGCATTGGAAACAATTATTAAGATAGTAAAATCCTGACATTTTCTTTCTGCTCTAAATTTTCCCGAGAAACACAAACTATAGTAGCTAATCTTGCCTTCTCTTTTACTGGAGCAAACCGTAAATAAATGATGATGTATGATAACTCGAAAAGGCATCCTATACCATCGATAGTGAACATAGGTGCGTTTTCCCATCCGTAGCTTATCATAGGTGTTGAATACCAAGTGTAAGAAACACAGTTTAAGAGTGAAATGAGGTAGGGAATGCAAGAAAATTCTTCAGTGCTTTTGTTTCTTATCACCCTCGTGAAAGTTGTTCTACAGCCAAAAAAGAAAAGAACATAAACTATAAGTGTTTCGAATTCATAAATCTTCCATCAACAAGTAAAAGAAAAAGAAAGAGTGATTAAGAGAATGATTCTGGACATTTACATGGGTGCACCGAACAGGAATATAGTAACTACATTGCCTGGCACAAAAAAAGAAAAAACACATTCAGAGACCAGATGATCTATGTTAGTTTAGTACATCGGAAAGTAGAAAAAGGACAAAGGACGTAGTGGGAAACTACCTATGATTCCGACTGTCAGGCGAAGAGGTGTCATTACTGTGTATATGGAGCTTGAATGCTTCAAAGGAGTGTTTCAACTAATCGACCAAGGTTGTGTTAGTTGATCAGAGAACCCTTTTTGGGTTATATAGATTGGTTTGATTGAGAGAACTGGATGGAGAAGATGTTCGACTTCTTCGGAAAACGAAGATGTCTAGTGCTTTACAGAGTTGAGATATGACTGACTCTCTGTAGCATCTCTCTAAATGTTTACACTCTAACATATTTATTAATTCAAATAAATAAAATTTTAATTAATCAACTTAATTAGGTTGTGTAAATAGAATAGAAAATAAGAATAATATATGAAGCTGATTGACTGTAAATAAGTACGTGAAAATAAAGACTAATCTGATTAAAAATAAATTTGATTAATTGTAAATGAGTAAAAAAATAGATTTATTTAATTTTAAAGGTTAAAATAAAAGAATAAAAATATACTTAATTTAGAAAATAAAAATAACAAATAAGAACAGTAATCAAAACAAATTAATTTGATTTAATATGTTAATATATTAAGTTTAAAATATACAAAATTTATTTTTTGTTTTGACAAAAATTTAACGTTAAATATAATATAAGACCATTACCCCTTGCCTAGTTGCTTAATTTGTCGGTGTATATACATATACATATATATATATATATATATAGCCTAGTTGCTTAATTTGTCGGTGTATATATATATATATGCCTAGTTGCTTAATTTGTTATATATATATATAATCATTTGTTTCATAAAATTAAAATTTTATTTATTAAAACATCGCACTAAAAAGAAACTTGTGAAAAATACCTCCCCACGTGTATCATTTTCAAAACTTTAAATGTTAAATCAAATGTTTTAAAAATTAGAACGGACATTAAACTAGGTAAAAAAAATTTAAGATTTAAAGATTCAATCGGTATTTAACTGCTATAAAATTAGTAAATAATAAATAAGTAGTGAAAATTACAAGAATAAGTAAAATATGGTATAAACATACTTTATTGAAATAAAAAATGAATTAATAATATATATTAATATGTAATAAATTAATAATAAATCTAATAATTTAAACTAAGATTGAATTTAACATAAAATTTAAAATAAAAATAAAAATAGAAATAATATTTTTTATTATTATTTATTTAAAAACTTATAAAAGTTTAATTACATTTAAAGAAAGTCAATAAAAATGACTATAATTTTTTATGTCCTTTAAATATACTTTTTAATAGTTTAAATATTACATTTTAATGCATTCTTAAATTATCTTAAGTAAAATTACTTATATATATATTAACTAATTATTCAATTTATTAAACAAATTCATGATAAAAATAATAATTAAAAAAATTCAATTAAAGTATAAAGAGATAAATAATTACATAAAGAATCTAATTTTTTATAAATATAATTTATTACTGAAATTAAATAAATAAAAATTGTAATTCATTTTAAACAATAATAATTTAAAATATAAAAAGATAATTTATTAATTAAATTGTACGAAAGAATTTCAAGTAAAAAGTTTGCAAAAATTTCTCAACTGTCGGTACAACAACAACTCGCAGTTCTAAAAAAACGAAAAGAAACTACTTCAATTAGTGCAAGCTCCGTGCATTCTATGTCAATTAATGCAAGCTCCGTGCATTCTATTATCATCTTTGTAATTTTACTATTAAGAGGTACTGCATTCAATTGTATAATCAAGAGCACAAGAGGCGATGTTATATAGAGATAAGATCTTCTGTTTAATTTTATAGTGTCTTATTTTGTCCCATAAATCTCAGTCATTTATTTATGTGGGTCTCACGTTTATTTGTGCAGGATCCATGCAGAATCTACATAAATAAATAGCTGAGATTTATGAAACAAAATAAGATACCATAAAATTAAACAGAGAATCTAGACTCTGTTATACGTGACATAAGATTACTTCATCATGAATAAAGAGACATGGAAGGAGGATTAAGTGCTCTCATCGTGCTGCCAACTAGCACTTAAAAAACCCATTTCACAGTGAAGAACCAAAAAGAAAAAATTAAAAAATACCAAACATTCACAAAAGACAAGTGCCAATCTTAAGTTAGTTTGTATTCACGTGGATAAGATTTCTCTAATTGACCAGTCACGATATAAAATAATGTTTCTTTTGATTTTGTACGCATGTGGTTGATTTCTCACCATATTTATATGGAAACTGAAGAATTTCCACTTCCATGTATCACCTTAGTACAGGCTGGGAGCATTAGCTCGAATAATTACTAAGAGACATACTATTGCTTTTTCAACTCTAATCTTCGAAATTAAAAACAGTTACTTCTCCTCTATCTCCTCCGCAGTTTTTGGATCTTAATAATTTTAATCATTAGTCACGTCATGCATAAATTATTTAATTAGAAAATTTGAGACAATTCTCTAATTTTTAAAATATAAAACATCTTTTTTAAATTAAGTCTACCTAAGTTCAGATTTATCCGATACCTAATTCTTTTAAATAAAACGATATTATTTTATTTAAAAAATTAAGTTTTGGATCGATGTGGGCATTTAGCCCATGATGTCACTTTACTATCGAAAGGATTTTTACTGCAAGCTTCACTATTTCCGAAGCACTATAATTATGATCTAGTAAAAAAAATTTGCTGCAATTTATTTTGTGATATTATGAATGAGAATGCTATGACTTATGGAGTAGTATATGTGCGGATTGAGTAATTCGTTTTGATGTTGCTCATTTAAATCTATTTATGGGATTTAATAATTTGATTGGTGATCTCCTTTATAACGATAATTAGAATGTGTCAAATGACTTAATTGCAATGGTACTGACTGGTGGAAAATTTACCGCATAGTTATCTAGCTCTGTACTTCGTTCTTTCGTACTTACTCAAAAATATTTAGTGCTCTTTAAATATTTAATCACGTTGTGCATAAATTATTTGATTAGAAAATTTGAGACAATTTTCTAATTTTTTAAAAATTTAAAATATAAAATATCTTTTTTTTAATTGAGTCTCCTTACGTTTAGGTATATTTGAAATCTAATTCTTCTAAACAAAACAATGTTATTTTATTTAAAAAATTGAGTCTCGGGCCCATACGAACATTTAATCCGTGAGTTAGCTTAATAAAAATACCTAAATTTAGGTCATACTCTAACCCCCTAAATGTGAGCTAAGAAATACTTTTTAATTATATTCTTTAA
>JAOTAX010121651.1:0-21389 GCA_025629825.1 Erythroxylum guanchezii | reverse complement strand
TTCCATAAACTAGAATCCTTCCAAAAATCCAAAGATTCAAAAAGATCTTACCTTGATTCTTCACCAAATGAAGAGATCTTTTGCTCAAATGGAAGCTCTTTTCTTCCTCTTCCTTTTTCTCTTTTTGAACAACTTCAAAATCTCTCTTGAAGGCTAAGGAAATTAAATCCCTAGCTTGTTTTCTCTTCTTCTCTCTTTCTTTCTTTTTCATGCTTTCTCTCTCTTGTCTCTTTTCTCATCCACTCATTTTGGTTCTCTATCTTCTCATCACGTTTTTCTTCCCCAATTATAAGCAAGACAACACTTTTTCTTCCAATTATACCCTTAATGATTTAGAATTGTCCCATTTGCCCTTCCATTTATGCCTTATGTCTTTTATACTTAAGTGTCCTTCCGACAATACCCTTAAACATTCTAACATAATACTTACTTCCAGAAACATGTCCCCCATTTTCGTAAGTTTCTAATGCCACTAAAATCATTTCATTTGGTTTAGTGATTTAAAAGATACACTTCAGACATGTCTGGACTGCTCTTGTCCAAAACAGTATACTATACACAACTTCTATATGAAATTTATACATCTTAGAGACTGAATTGGATTCGTATTTCTTCATACCATTTGTAGCTCTATGTCTCTAGTTTACTCCAAATCAAAAATCATCTCATTTGGATTAGTAGTGCTCCAGAAATCTTCAAAATAGTGAAGTATATTTAGTGAAATAACACCAGTTCATAATATCTAAAAACACACTCACTGTACCCGTCCCACTCTTTTCACTCTATCTTTCTCCATTTATGTCAGATAGTTATGATGTTTGGTGGAGATGTAGATAAATGTCTTACGAAACCAATGGTTCAAGAATCAAGTCATTTGGAGGTCTAGAGAGGAAGTTATGGTCGAAAGAAGCAACCATGTTCATGACTTCAAACAAAACAAACCTATTTTGGCGCGATCTCCATAACTTTCACAAACAATGTCGAATTGATCTCATTTTTAGATCATTGGAAGGAGGACTTCGAGATCTACAACTTTCATGAAGACCTCGAAGGCCAATTCTATCGTCCAACTTCTGTATCATCTCACTTTTGCATCGTCTCACTTTCCTTTCGTCTTAGTTCTATCGCCTCATTTTCCATCGTCTCACTTTCTATCGTCTCACTTTTTCCGTCTCACTTTTGCGTCTCACTTCTTCCGTCTCACTTTTACGTCTCACTTTTTTCGTCTCACTTTTGCGTCTCACTTTTTCCATCTCATTTTTTTTCTGTCTCATTTTTGCATCCAGAACATATCCACTTATAAGAATCCTAACTTTTGACTCTGATGTCGAAAATTTTCATATAATATACCATTGGAAAGATAAAAGAGCAAGCTACAACTCTCCAGAAGGCAACTTTGTCGAAATATATTTATATCAATTCCAAATTTTCCCCTAAGTGTTTGAAGATGAATTTTTCATTCATACACCAATGTACTACTCTCAAATCTTAACTTTAGGACAACTTTTTGAGACTCTTAGAGATAGAATTGAAATTCGACGTCTTCATACGAAATGTAGCCATATATCTCTAGCTTAATCCAAATTGAGAATCATCTCGTTTGGATGGCTAGAGAAAACATTGTGGCTAAAAGATTGAAGCATACTCAGTCAACATTTTCACATTTTCCAGATCACTACCAATCTTGTTTCTAAAACTTTTCTTATCACAACTCATACCAAGATCACTCTTTCTACTCCTTCTACTCCTCATTTTCAACAAAAATCACATTTAATACCACTTATACCCAGAAGTTGTCAATAAATGTATGTACCACTTTTTTATGCGAAAACATTCCGTATTTATGTGCATATATGCTAACATGATGCATAAGCAAGAAAATGCATTTCCTTCATCTCTCTTTGAGCTCTCCTGTACTGAAATTTTGGACCTTAACCCTTAATATGGGGACAGGATGTTACATTTTAAGAGTATTATTTATTTAAATCTTATCTAGTTACTTGTTTATTCTTATCTAATTGTCTTGACTAATTATCTCTTATTTGTTATTTTATTTTTCTTTTTTCCAATTTAATCACTTAATATGTTGTATTAGATAATAAAATAATAATTATTACTAGTAGTTATAGTCCTTGTGAGATTAACACTTGATTCACTTACTATATACTATAAGAAACGATAGGTGCACTTGCTAGTTATTCTTTAGTATTGTTTTTTATGTTTTGTTTTATATTTATATCAGATTCAATTTTTTGTATCATTTTGAGGGCTTAATATTAACAAATTCTATTTTTATTAATCTAATCTTTTTTATATTATTTATTCTTACTAACTTAAACAATTTTCTTTTCTTTTTGCATTAATTACTTTTAAAGATCTCTTTCTTAATTTTGTGTTCGTGGCATGTTTTCAGGATTTGATTATTTATTGCTATAACTTTCAAACACAATGGAAGGCTGGGAAAGACATTATTTTATTGGGGATTATAGTATGTTGTTGCTTATGGTGACATTGGAAGTGTGGACTGAAAGGTATGGTAACATAAATGTTGAGTAAGTTTTACTTTTAATAAAATCCCCAATATCCGCAAGTGTACGAATCGTAAACTTGTAGTATTAAAGGTATTGATCCCATGAGGAAATAGTTAGAACTAAATGAACTTAACTTTGTCTAAGGTATCAAGATATGGATTGAATGAAAATAAAATATCAAAAATTAAAAAAATTAAATGAAACTAAGAAAATAATTAAATAACAAATGAGCTACCACAAATATGTGAGGAACCTCAAGGATGAAGCTTAGGATTCATCTTATCATTATTTTGCTCCCTAATTGCTATTGATTCAATTATATATTGATTATAGATCTTCTAAGGGATTGACTATTCTTTCTTAAGACCTAATCAAATAACCATAATTGATTACGAAATTCCAAATTTTGCAACCTTTCAATTTACAAAGTCTACCTAACATTTTCAACTAGTTCTTATGTGATCTATCGAATAATAGGGTCTTACATGAGATCTCTCTTTGCATAATTACCAATTTGATAGTTAGGAGACTTAGAGCATCATAAATGTGAATAAAATATTCAAATCCAAGTTACACGTCAAGTTTAATGAGATAAACAAATGAAAGAAAGAAAGAACTTGATTTGAACTCAAACTTGAAATCTGGAATTTCTGGATTGCTCTTCTTACGTTTTCACTTTGGAAGATGGTGGTTGCTCCTTTTTGAGTGTTTTCTGTTCTTAATTAGTTCTTAAGGCTTTTAGAGTTCTTTCTAGGGTTTAGCTACTTAATTTAATTACAAAAATAACCCTAAAATGTTAAAATTACAAAATAGTGTCGCTTGTTGGAAAAGTTAAAATTCGGTGGAATAGTTGTCTGCACTCTCTGTCACGATCGTGGCTTGCTTCCATACTTCCAATTCCTCTCTTTTCTTGAATTTCGTATTTCCATACACTTATCCACACATCAACCACCACTTGAAACATAAAATTAAGATCCAAATCATGCTAAAAACCTACAAACACTTAGAATATAAATAGAATATAAACAAACACTAATAATAACATAATTCTAAACCTAAATACATAATATTCATCTAAGAAATACTCGAAAGCACACTTAAACATCTATCAAAACATATTATAATTTACACCTATCAACATCTCCACACTTAAACTTTTTCTTGTCCTCAAACAAAAACAAAAATCAAACAAACCACACAATAACACATACATTCATGCAACATGCACTAATGATACAATGACTTCTAACTTGACGAAACCAATTTAACCTCAAACTACAATCATTGAAGTTGCTCCAACATATTAACCTATAAAATTTATGGCTAAGAACTTTGGGTTGAATATACATACTAATCAAGAAATTAACATTATATTCATTCACCTAAAGCGTTTGTATACATACATTGATAATTAGTAATAAACCAAAATTGCAACTATCACTAAGTATCCCTTCATGAATTTTTTTTCTATTTTGAAAGATCAGTAGGATTTATTTATCAAAACATCACTTTTTCTTTTTAATTTTCTTTAACGTTAACCTAGTTTTTTTTTATGCGAAGGCAAACACCTTATTATGAATGTCCTCTGGTTACTCAATTAGGCCACGTTTTGTTAATTACCTTGGTTGGAATGTCATTCTAGTCTATTGACACAATGATAAACATTTTGTCGTGAATGTCCCCGATTACTCAACTATATCACATTCTCAACTGGTTACTAACCCTATTCATAACCCAGTATTTATTTTAAAAGGGTCCGCAAAATAGTTATTCATTTAATAGACATACACATTTCTTTTTCATTTCACATAGCCTACCTCATTTCTTTTAGTCAATCATCCTCATAAAAGACTACTAATGATACTAGCATATTCAACTGAATTATAATTATAAATGTATGTAACAAATTTCCTAAGATGAACAAACTGACGTCATATTCTAATTAACATGCATATTTAACAAAAGATAATTAAAAAATAAAATGCATAAGTCAATATGCCTTTGTAAATTTAATGACTATGTTCAAAGCTAAAATACTTCCAGCAAGTTATTGTCATTGACACATTCACACAATTCACAAATATGCAACATATGTTCACATCATGTCAATCGAATCAAAAACTAACAATATGGTATGTAAATTCACACTCATGACATGTCAATGCAAAATCCTCTCAACACTTAGACAACACATTGTCCTCATTGTGAGAAAAACAACAAAAAAATAAATAAAAATGATAAGAAAAAACAGAAGGAAAGGTTAAGGGCATAAAACTAGGAGATTAAGGTGGTGACGGTGTTAGTAACTGAATGTGGAGATACTTTCGACCATGAAATTCCAACAATTCTTTCCTTACAAAACAAAAATAAAATAACAAAATACCAATAAAATAAAAAAAACAAATAAAACTTATCCTAATTCTTAGGTTGCCTCCTAAATAATGCTTAGTTAACATGATTAGCGTGACGTCCTCTAACTTGGGTCAATTATGAGTGGCTTGTTTCCACTTGTGTCACTCAGTTCAGTTTAGTAGCCTATAAATGAGCTACATATTGCAAGATAATCAAAAGGAAAAAATTAATCAAATCAAGAAAACTAAGTAAGTTCAATAATTCCCTTTTAAGTAACAAATTGTCAATAAAATAAGGAATAATAAAATTCCCTGAATCGTCTATCGAATTTAACAATTTGAATTCTAAGAAGGTGAACTTTTTCTTTCTTTCTCATTCACCTTCGTTTCCTGTTCTTCTTCCACTTTATGAATAGAGACGTTTTCATCTTCTTCAACCTTTATCTCCACTGTCATTTGTTAGTCATTCTCTTCTTCATCAACTTCTTAAATCATCAGACTTCCTCATATTCTTCAAACCTAGTCCCCATTATTATATGTTCTTCTTTCTCTCACTCCTTTAAAGACGACTTCATCAATTCATATGAATGAGCGACCCTCCTTTGGATTCTTTAATACCTTCTTCATGTTGAATTTCACTTGTTCATCTCCAATCCTAAGGATGAGGTTATTTTCATAGATATCTACTAAAGCTTTTCCAGTGGTCAAAAATGATAAACCAAGGATTAGCAAAAGTTTTGATCCTCTTCAAATTCTAGTATGACAAAATCCACAAGAATGATAAACTTGTCCACTATTATGGGTACATCCTCCACCATGCTAAACGATTTCTTTATCAATTGATCTGCCATCTGAATACGCATAGATGTTGGCTTCACATTTCTTAACCCTAGTTTCCTAAAAATTGACAAAGGCATAAGGTTTATACTTAGGCCTAAGTCATATAAACATTTTGAAATCTCTAGATTACGAACTACACAAGGTATTATAAAACTACCTGGATCTTTCAAATGTAAGTGTTGGCCCCTGAATTTTTTTTATTATTAAGCATGATTTAAATAATTTGGAGGACTTAATAGATTCATTATTTTTAGAGTAATTAGCATGTAAATGTTAGTAGGAATTTATTATATGGATAATTGAATTAAGGTAGTAAGAGTGTATATGTATAAGGGTATTTTTTGAAGATCACTTAAGCATGAAAGACATAAGGCATGGAAGGAAAGGCAAAAATAAGAAAGAAAGAGAAAGAGAGTTTCGGTGGTTTGAGAGAAAAGAAAGAAGATCAAGCTAGGTTTTAAATTTTCTTAGCCTTCAAGAGAGATTTTGGAGTTGTTCCAGAAGAGAAAAAGGTAGAGGAAGAGAAGAACTTTCATTAGAGCTAAGAAACTCTTCATTTGGGGAAGAATCAAGGTAAGATCATTTTGAATCTTTTGGATTTTTGGAATGATTTTAGCTCATGGAGTTTAGAAAATGCTTGGGTTTAAGTATTCTAGAATCAATTTTAGTGATTTTGCATTGTGGGATTTTCAATTGATATTCCTATTGAATTGGAAATTTTGTCAATGTTAAGGGAATCAAGAGAGGCAAGAGAAGCAAGAGGAGAGACATTTTTGAGCAAGTCCTTAAGCAAGGAATTTAAGGTGGGTACATGTTTATAATAAAGTAAACAAGACACTAATGCTTTCTTTGAATCAAGGAAGTATAATAATTTCAATTGCATCATAAATGTTGCATTTATTGCTTCTTGAATGAATTAAAAAATTGCGATATGTTTGATATATGAATTGTGTTGATGATTTATGAAAAGACTTTGAAAATGATTTTTAAAAAAAAAGATAACATGTTTATGAAATCATGCTTTCAGAAATGGTTTTCGAAATATCTCTTGTTTATGGAAAACAAGATTCCAAAATGAGCTATTTTGGGAAACAAGTTTACAAGGTATGAAATGCATGATTATGTGGGTTTGTGGTAAGTCCATTCTATATGTTAAGTGCACTTCGACTAAAGGTTTCTCCTGCCTACCCGCTAGTAGCATGGAGCTCCTTCACGCACTCCCCTAAGTTCATGGTTACGCAAAACCATTATGTGGGATTGCGATAGTACGTTATGTTCATGGCTACATAAGACCATTTTATGGAATTGTGTTAGTACGTTCTGTTTATGGACCTACCCAAACCATTCTGATGTGCTTATGTGCTTATGATATGTTAACAAGTTTGATGCATACATGATTTGTAGTTTGTGAATTTTGGTTAAGAATTTGAGAATGATCGTTTTATTAATTCAATTAGAACTTCGTATTAACAAATGAACATTTCAAAGGTTTTGCTTATATTTCCGTTATAAATTGTTACCCACGAGCTTTCAAGCTTACCCCCCATTCCTTCCCATCTCCAGGTGATGAGCAAGAGCTTGAGTGATGGAGCATAAAGTCATTTCTCCGAATTCTGCCGATTTTGTATTTTAAGTTAGATTTTGTAAACACAAGGCTTTAGTCACATTTCAAGTATTATTTGTTCAAGAATCTGTTGTATTTTGGGATTTTGCGAACTGATATATTGTGGTTCGAAAGGCCCATTAAAGCTTTGTAAACTCTTATTATTTGGTGTTAATGAAATATGAATTGTATATGTATGATATGAATTGAAATTAGGTATATTTGAAGAAGTTATCAACTTGAAATGATGATTTTTGAATATGAATTGTTGGTACATATATATATACATGTATATATATATACCTATATATATATATACCTATATATAGGTATATATATATATAAGTGACATGTTATGGAAAAGAAAGATAGGAATTATGAATGATGAGATGTTTAGTTGAATGTGATGAGCCATATGAGTTGAGATTTGAGAGTTTAATGAAATCAATTTGGAAGTTGAATGGTTAAGAAGTGATATTGCATTAGAAGAGGTGAATTTGGGAAGATTATGAGTGAAAGTGATGTTAGAATAGATGTAGGAACCATTGGAGATGCTTTGAAGGGAGTTTTCTCTCACAAAATCTCTCTTAGGGGTCTTCACGAAAGTTGTAGATCCAGAAGATCTCTTCGAAACTGCCCTAGAATAACCTTAATCCAACATCTCTAGTGAAATTTATGCCAATTGCCCCAAAACAGGTATAATATGATTGAGGACATAAGTATAGTCTTTCATAGGGGTAAAAATGTGTGTTCTGACTTCAGGGGAAAAATTGGATTAATCTAGGTAGAATTAGATAAAGGTGTCTTCTTGGAAGTTGTAGATTGTCTTCTTATATTTCCAACGGCATAAAGTACGTGATTTTTGGATATCAGAGTTTAGAGATATGACCATTACAAATTGGTAATGTCGCAGAGGATGTATTGTGCAGGATAGCTTCGGTCGCGCTCGTGACAAAGAAAGGTGCGATCACACCTAGCCTCGGGTGCGATCGTGAAGAGCAAAGGTGCAACCACACCCTAGGACTAGCCTCAGGTGCGATCGCTACATGGAAAGGTGCGATCGCACCTTGTTTCTTCCACAACTTCACCAACGTTTCGCCACCCGAAAGGTTTTCCAGTTCTAAACATGTATGACTCTTTTGGCCATAACTTTGTCATTTGACCTCCAAATGACTTGATTTTTGAACCAATAGATTCCTAAAAAAATTCTCTATCTCTCCATAAACATTTATAGCTTTTTGGTATTAATCAGAAAAATATTGATTTAATCAAAGTAAGGGTATCGGTTGGAAGAGTATGAATTGGATATTTTACTAAACATACTTCGGTATTTTGATGCTATCTTGATCTGTAGAGCTCCAAATAAGATGATTCTTATTTCTAAATAAACTAGAGACATAGAACTACAAATGTTCTGAAGAAGTCAAATTGTAATTCTAGTTGACGTTTCCCAAAATCTGTTTTGAAATAGGAGAAATGAGTTTGATTATAGTGACTTATTGGTGGAGGAACGCCACCCTTGTTGAATGATGGCTAATGAGGGTTCATTGAAATAACCCTACAGGGTAATATGCTCGCGTTTTATAACTTCGGATGTTGGGCTCTAGAAATGGGACCCAATAGTAAGGGCACGTGGTTGGTAATTAAGGAGCTAGAGGTTTTCATCATGGCTATCATTTGATTATCGTCTTAAGTTTGCTTAGTAGATAATACATCTTTAAGGAACTTCACGTACTTAGGCTTGCATTTCAACACTTTCTTAAAAGACAAGTAAAATTGCAATTTCTTGAGCTTTCCATGAACTTTACAAATGGTACATCTAATTCATTCTTCTGAAGTCTTTTTGGGAATGGTATTTTCAGTGGATAAGGTGGAGGAGGAATGCATGAAGGCTCCTCATTCTTATCTTCATCCTTTTTTTTCTTCTTTTGTTCTTCTACAAGGTGGGCCTTAGCTTGTCTTCCACCGGTTCTTCTAGCTCTTTCCCACTCCTAAGTGTGATGTTGCTCAAAAAGTTTTCCAAACTTTTCTTACAGAATTCTTTATAAATCTGCTTCATCTGAACCTCTAAGTTGTAAATAGAAAAGGCATGATCTTCCGTTACTTGCTTAAACTTCCGTTCTAGTCTCTTCTAGGCCTCTTCCATGTTCATTAGTTTGTCTATGATCTTATCCAATTTAGAATCTATTGAACTGGACTCATCTTGTTAAAATCCTGTCAGGCCTTGAATTCCTATTTGAGTTTTTTCATTGTTAAACCAAAAGAAATCTAGGTGGTTCTGCTACGCTGGACTATAAGTTCACAAGGATCCTTGAACAAATTGTATCTCATTAAAGTTCACAAGGATCCTTTGCTCCCTATGATATATTTCCTTCATCACCATTTTTCTATCTATTCTTGGCATTTAACCTTTTAATTCCTTATAGTTGCCTTCTGATGCTCAAATTGATGTGTCTTCTATTTTGAGCCCAAACTTCTCTTCCCTTTTTTTTTAAAAAATTTCTTATGATTAGGTACCACAATCACAAGAAAGGGTAATAATTCCTTAAAACAAAGGAATTTAAAAAGTCCTAAACTAATTCCCCAGCAACGGCACCAAAAACTTGATCGAGTGAGTTTTATTTCTAATAAAACCCCAATATCTGCAAATATACGGATTGTAAACTTGTAGTATTAAAGGTGTCGATCCCATGAGGAAATAGTTAGAACTAAGTGAACCTAACTTTGTCTAAGGTATCGGGATATGAATTGAATGAAAATAAAATATCAAAATTTTAAAATAATTAAATGAAATTAAGCAAATAATCAAATAACAAATGAGTTACCACAAATATATGAGGAACCTCAAGGATGAAGCTTAGGATTCATTCTATCGTTATTTTGCTCCTTGACCGCTATTGATTCAATTATATATTGATTCTAGATCTTCTAAAGGATTAATTACTCTTTCTCAAGACCTAATCAATTAACCCTTATTGATTACAAAATTCCAGATTTTGCAACCTCTCAATTCACAAAGTCTACCTAACGTTTTCAACTAGTTCTTAAGTGATCTATCGAATAATAGGGTCCTTACACGAGATCTCTTTTCGTATAATTACCAATTTGATAGTTGGAAGACTTATTAGGTCACCAACTCTTGTTACCAAACCTAATCAAATTACTTTCAACTCATTCTCTCGATTTATTATCAAAGTATCAGCATACCCAAATATCACAACAACATAAAATTGAATTGAAATCAATAATAATCAAGTCATAAAGTGATATAATTGAATTATCTTATATTTTCTTATGTAATTTCGTGTGATTTCAATCCTATTCTCAAGATAAAATATTTAATTTGTGTTGACTACTAGGTTGGATATGATGATATATATTTGAGACCAAAAAGAGAAGATGTTCAAAGCAAGTTGGAGCACAATTGTAAAAAAAAAAAAAGATTTAAGCTGGCAGACTGTGCATGCACTGCGTTTAACGCAGCAGCATAACGATGCACTGCGTGCTTGAGCGTTTCACACAGCAGCATAGCGTGAAACGCTGCATTGTTGTGAAATGCATACGAAAAGGGTTTTAATGAGGAGCAAAGGTTATTTGTCATGTCATGCTACAGTAGAGGGTTGAAGGAATAAATGCTATAGTGGCGACACAAATACAGAGAAAAAAAAGGCACAAAAACAAAACGTGGGGAGCTACTTGGACGGTTGGTGCCTATGGTTTGCTAGAGTGCACAACTTGTGGACGCAAGCGTGGAGAAAAGTTCGTGAGCAGCTGTGTGGAACACCATTAAACTCCTACATTTAATTTTCCCATCATGAACAGTAAATAGAAGAGAGTAAGTTTGAGAGTGCCGAAGTAAATAGGAGATATGACTTGTGGTTGGAGCATGAAAATAGGTATGGAAGGCTAGTTTTCTGATGCCGGTTCAACAGGAATATCAATGCCAAGTCAAGGTTAAGCCATTTCTATCATTTTAAAGTTGTAATTTCTTTTCGGATTTTTGTGTTGTTGGTGTTGATTTGATTGGTTTTCGGATAAATGATCTTAATATATTATTTTAATTGTTTTATTTTGAACCTATTGCTAAAGCATTGATTGTAATCCATAATCGTTACTTTTAATGTTTGTGAGTAGCATCTAACGATCGTTAATCATTAAGAACAACATGACTTAGGTTAGATAACCCGAACATGTGAGGTTATTGCCTATATTGATTATTTTCCAACTCATAAAGTGATTGCCAAATTGAATCTAGAGATCGTATCCTAGGTTATTTGGTAGTTAGGTTTAATTAATGATCATATCTTGATTAAATACAATCTAAGGGAAAACTGAGATTTGTAGAGAATTCTATTAGTCTCAGATCAATAGTCCAAAAAGAATTGCAAAGACTTTAGAATGACGAAAAATGCTTGATTGTGTTTAGGCCGAGATTGACCCCTAGAACCGGACCTTCCTTATACTCAACACTTTTCTCATTTTTGATTATTTGTTTTAATTTGCTTTCAATAGTTTACTTTTACTTTAATTTCTAAATTATTGAAATCCAAAAACCCCCCATTTACTTTCCTTGCATCAATTAATTTCGTTATAGAAATTAATTGAACATTCCTTGTGGATTCGATCCCGACTACCATAACTACAAATTTTAGTGTACAGAGTCAGGTAAATTTTGCAGTGCATTCGACACGCGGTGTCAAACTTTGGCGCCGTTGTCAGGGATTATGGTAGCTTAATTTTCAAATTTGATTTTAGTTGGTGTTTTGTGAATATATTTGCTTATAATCATTCTTTTGTTACTTGTTAATTTTTAATTGTCCATTAGTGTTGGTGTATGGTAGTGACCAGATCTCCTTGTAAAGAAATTAAGCAACTTGATTCGGAGATCGAGAGAACATTGTAGAGGTTATATAGGGAAGCAAGGTCAACTTTAAGGGAGTTGGCTACACCAGATTTAACTCATAGACCATTATGCATAACATTTACAAATTTCGCTGAACAAGTTACCTTTGAGTTAAAATCTGGATTTATTCATTTATTGCCTAACTTTCATGGTCTTGCAAGTGAGGATGAACATAAGCATCTTAAGGAACTCGATGCGGTGTGTTTGAGCATGAAGCCTCACGGGGTGAGAAGACTCCCATTGAAGCTAGGATATTACTTCAGTGGATGGCCACTAACACCCAACAATTCGGCACTCGTAATGATGTTCGACGACTAAATAAGGTATAGATGAACTAACATCTTTTGTGAGACAGATTGCAGTTGGACAGGCACAAGTGAAAGTGTGCAGGATATGTTCAAACACAAGTCATCCAACTGATGAGTGCCCAGCTTTGTAAGAAGGGAGTATGGAGTACGTGAATGTTACAGGAGGGACCTTCCCAAACCATTACAACCCGTACTCGTAGATGTATAACCTAGGACGGAGGGATCACCCCAATTTGAGTTATGGAGGGAATCGATAGCAAATTACTCCCAAAATAGGCCGCAAGGGCCACTAGGATTTCATCTAAGGCAACAAGGAGCACAGGGAGCTTCTTCTTCCAGTTTAGGTGCATCTTTAGAAGAAATTGTTGACAAACTTGTTGCTAAAAATTTACAATTTTAACAAGATATGCAGCAGTAGTTACAACAATTTCAATTGGAAGCAAAAGCAAGCCAACAGGAAACAAAAGCAAGCCAACAGAGCATAGAATACCAAATAGGTCAAATGGCAGTAAGGCTCAATCGCCTCGAATCGCAAGGTGGAGGAAAATTGCCATCACAACCTGAGGTGAACCCGAAGAATGTCAGTGCCATAACCCTGAGGGGCAGAAAGGAGATTGAAGGTCCCAAAAGAACCCCCATCAAAAACTATTGCTACTGAGGAAGAGATTGAGAAGGAATTGGAAAAGGAAGAAAATTTGGCATCGAGTACGAAGGTAAATGTCGAAAGTCCCAATATTACTAAAACTAACCCTCCACCTTTTCCGAGTAGATTAACAAGACCAAACAAGGAGGACAAGGACAAGGAGATATTGTAGACTTTTCAAAAGGTAGAAATCAACATACCTTTGCTTGAAGCAATCAAGCAATTGCCAAGCTATGCCAAGTTTCTAAAAGAACTATGTACATATAAGAGGAAATTGAGGGGTGATGAGAAAGTGATGATGGGTGAGAATGTGTCGGTAGTATTCAGAAAGAAGATGCCTCCAAAATGACGGGATCCAGGTATGTTCACCATTCCTTGTAAAATTTGTAATACTATGATCAATAGAGCAATGTTGGATTTGGGTGCTTCTATTAATGTGATGCCTCATTCGATTTATGCTTCTTTGAATTTGGGCCTTTGAAAAAAAAGAGTGTAGTCATACAATTGGCTGATCGCACTAATGTTTACCCTGATGGTGGGTTTGAGGATGTTTTAGTATAGGTGAATGAGTTAGTGTTTCCTGTAGATTTTTATATCATGGATATGAATGATGACACCTCATGTAATCTGATACCTATTTTATTAGGGAGGCCATTTCTTAATACGACTCAAACTAAGATAGATGTTCATAAAGGCACCCTCATAGTGGAATTTGATGGGGAAGTGATTCATTTCAATATTTTTGATGTTATGAAACATCCTCTTAATGATCATTGTGTTTTTTTTCTATTGATGTGATTGATCCTTTAGTGCAAGAAATGTTTAAATTAAGTTACAGGGATCATTTGGAAATAGTTTTAACTGAGGATATGGAAGTAGAAGCCAACATTGACGTTGAGATGGTAGAGGAGCTTGTGGAAATGACAGCTTCCTTGGACTCAGTGAAAAGCTCTCCAAAAAGGTATGATTTGGCTTCTATACAACTACCTGAAGCTCACCAAAAGTTGTTACCTTCTGATGTATAGGCACCATAATTAGAATTGAAGCCACTCCCTACACATCTGAAGTATGCTTATTTGGGAGATAAACAGACTCTCCTAGTTATCATCTCGACAGAGTTGACCTCAAACCAAGAGGAGAGGCTGCTTCGAATGTTGAGGGAGCATAAGAAGGCCATCAGGTGGACTATTGCAGATATCCAAAGGATAAGCCCTTCCATATGCATGCACCGCATTTTGTTGGAGGATGATGCAAAATCTACAAGGCAAGCTCAGCGTAGGCTGAATCCTCCAATGATGGAAGTTGTGAAGAAGGAGGCATTAAAGCTTCTCGATGCTAGGGTTATCTACCCGATTTTCGACAGCAAGTGGGTAAGTCCTATCTAGGTACTTCCAAAGAAGTCTCGAATCACCTTTATAACAAACAAGGAAGGTGAGTTGATTCCTACCCGAGTGCAAACCGGGTGGCGAGTATGTATTGATTATAGAATGTTAAATGCTGCTACTTGTAAAGATCGCTTTCCCCTTCCTTTTATTGATCACATGCTTGAGAGATTGGCTACTTATGACTATTATTGCTTTTTAAATGGCTTTTCATGTTATCTTCATATCCCGATCGCACCGGAAGATCAGGAGAAGACCACCTTTACATGCCTATTTGGTACATTTGCCTACTGAAGGATGTCGTTCAGATTGTGTAACGCACTTGCCACATTCCAAAGGTGTATGGTAAGGATTTTTTCTGAACATATTGAGAAGATTATCAAAGTATTCATGGACGATTTTAGTGTGTATGGATCTTCTTTTGATGAATTTCTTGAGAATCTTGTAGTTATCTTGGAACGATGCATAGAAACTAACCTTGTGTTGAACTGAGAAAAATGTCATTTTATGGTGGATCAAGGTATAGTTTTAGGCCATGTGATATCTACTAAGTGTATTGAAGTAGACAAGTTTAAAGTTGATATCATTTCTTCTTTACCTTACTCCTCTACTGTGAGGGAAGTGTGTTCTTTTCTTAGGTATGCAGGTTTTTATCGAAGATTCATTAAGGACTTTTCAAAGATAGCCGCACTACTATGCAAGCTTCTTCAACAAGATGTCTCCTTTGAGTTCGACGAGAGATGCAAAGAAGCATTCAATAAACTTAAGGAGCTTCTGACATCCCCACCAGTGATTCAATAGCTAGATTGGAACCTCCCATTCGAGATCATATGTGATGCGAGCGATTATGCGATGGGGGTGGTTCTAGGACAAAGAATGGGAAAAGCTTTGCATGTCATTTACTATGCTTCAAAGACTTTAAATCCAGCTCAATTGCATTATTCCACTATTGAAAAAGAATTGTTATCTGTGGTTTTTTCTTTGGAAAAATTTCGATCGTATTTGCTTAATGCTAAAGTGATTGTTTATTTTGACCATGCAACTTTACGATACTTACTCACAAAGAAAAAAGCAAAACTGAAGCTGATCAGATGGATTCTCCTGCTGTAGGAAATCGACTTAGAGTTTAGAGACAAAAAGGGGGCAGAAAATGTGGTGGCAGACCATCTCAGCCATTTGATAAAGGAAGAAGATGATGTCCCTCTACGAGAAGCTTTCTAGATGAGCAATTATTTTTTGTCGATGCGACACCACTATGGTATACAGACATTGTCAACTTTTTAGTAACTAACGGATTACCTGTTAGTTTGTCAAAGGCTTATAGGGATAAGCTATGGAGTGAAGCGAACATTGTTCAATTGCCAACATTGTTCAAAGATGTATACACCTTCTACAAATCCTGTGATAGATGCCAACAGTCAAGTAACATGTCCCGTAAGGATCAATTGTCGCAAACCCCTTTGCTTTTTTGTGAAATTTTTAATGATTAGGGCATTGATTTTATGGGACCTTTCCCTCTGTCTTTTGGCTTTACTTATATATTGCTTGCTGTTGATTATGTTTCTAAATGGGTGGAAGCGAAAGCCACTAGGACTAACGATGCTAAGGTTGTCGCAGATTTTGTTAAGGCTAACATTCTTTCTAGGTTTGGGATACCGAAAGCTGTCATTAGCGACAGAGGAACCCACTTCTGCAACAAGGTGATGGAAGCAATGTTCAGAAAATATCACTTCATACACAAAGTTTCTACTGCTTACCATCCTCAAACCAACGGCAAGCTGAAGCCGCAAATCGAGAAATCAAGTTAATCCTAGAGAAAATTGTGCAACCCAATAGAAAGGATTGGAGTGTAAGACTGGAAAATGCATTGTGGGCCTACCGGACGGCTTACAAAACATCAATTAGAATGTCGCCGTACAGGCTAGTGTTTGGAAAGCTATGTCATCTTCCAGTGGAATTACAACATAAGGCATATTGGGCTATTAAAAGATGCAACATGCACTTGGATGATGTAGGAGTGCATAGGAAGTTGCAGCTTTAGGAGTTGGAAGAGATGAGGAATGAGTTATATCAAAATGCAGTGATATTTAAGGAGAGGGCGAAAGCTTTTCATGATAAGATGATTTCAAGGAAAAGTTTCTTAATGGGCCAAAAAGTGTTACTATATCATTCCAAACTCAAGCTCTTTCCTAGTAAGTTGCGTTCCCATTAGGTTGGTCTATTTGTTATCACTCATGTCTTTCCTTTTGGTGCAGTGGAGATATGGATCCTCAAAACTGACAAGACATTCCGAGTGAATGGTCGTCGCTTGAAGTCGTATTATGAGGGCTTCCAAACAGAGGATTTGGAGGTGTTGATGCTGGAGGATGTGACTGGTGTCACTTAAAGCACGCAACTGGAGGTCGAGCCAACAACATTTGCTTGGGAGGCAACCCAAAGGAAGTTAATTTCTGTCTTTTACATTCTCGCATTTATTATTTTTGTTAGCTACACCATTTCTGGCATTTGATTTTACGTTGAGGACATTGCAAGTTTTAAGTGTGGGGGTGGGGTACATCATGCTTTTAAGCTTAATCGCAACTTACGTAACTTCTTAGGCAGTTTTCAAAATTAAACGAACAAAATAAAAAAAAATCTTATTTTATATTGCTATTAAGAGTATTTAGTCATAATTAGAGTGTGAATTAATTAGTAAAATCTATAGCAAAATTTGACATGTACTTTTGCTCTTGTGGTTTGTTAATATGTATTATCTTTAGAAGAGTAGTGACTAATGGTAGATAAAGCTGGTGAGACTTTGAGCCTTATTTGACTGACACATACATATTAGTCTCATTGCCTTTTGATAATGTGTGACCTTCATAACATGTACATCCCGATTTTGCGTTGAATTTCTATTCGAGACCACATTTTTATCACATGCATTAACATGGATATGATTAGGCATTCTTTGTTTTTTCATAAGCTACACAAGCCAAATAACCTACCCTATTGACATGATTTTTTCCTTGATAAACCCTTTTGAGCTTTAGCCTTTCTTTTTGTATAAACCGCATTTTATGCTTTTAAACTTAACCAAATATGATACCTAAGTCATAAAGCTAGTGGAACATTGGTGATTGTTGAGTTTTTGTATATACAAAATTCTAAGTGTGGGGGTATATATATGTGAGGGTTGGTTATAATGTTGGGATGCTTTGTTATGTGTTATCATTGAAATTCCCATGTTGATGTAGTTTTTTTAAAAAAATTTATAAGGAAAAAAAAGAAAAATAAAAAAAGAGAAGAAGAAAAAAATTAAAAAAAAAAAGAAAGAGGAAAAAAATGGTTACAATAAATGTATCAAGGAAGAATTGCTTATGTATTGAAAAGTTGTTTATGGTTTATGCATCTTCCTAGAGTTGTAATGGATGTGTTATTTGAGTATGTTAAATATGAGGTAGAGGTTGGCTTAGAAGGTTCACTCTTGTGATTTCATTGGCATAAATTGTATAAGTGATTCCTTCGGATTGATATATGCTTCATGTGGTTGGTGTGTGAGAGTTGAATGAGGTTGTTAAATGTAAATGTTGAATTCGTCATAACTGACGGTACCCAGTTTTTGATGAGTGTTGCTTTGTTTCACTAGCTTTGATGACTTTTATGCTACTTGACCAAATATATCTCACCTTACCTATTCCCTCATTACAACCCTAAAACAAGGTCCTTTGATTCATGATTTTGCATGTGAACATTAGTGGTGGAGAAATGAAATGATATGCAAAGTTATGGATTGTCATGATCATGAATGGTGTTGAGTGTACCCATGGATATTGGTTCTGCCTGATTCTGGTGAGGTTGGACGTTACCACTTGGATCCATGAAGCTGGTCGATGTTAGTTCTGAAGCACCTGCAAAACAATAAAGGCATGCCGGGGGTTGATAACCGACAGGCCCCTCTGACGCTCAAGTTAGTCTTTTGGTGAGGGTTATGGTGGCTGTAAACAAAGAGTATCAGGGTTCTAATGTCGTACCTGTATCATGGGAAAGTAGTACCTTATATATGGAATAGCTGCTAGGTTTAGGTTTTTGCGTATGCATGGGAAGTTACCTCCTGCGAATGGGCCATGGAAGCGTGGACCTGGGCCTGGGCTTAGCACAACCGACCTAACCATAAGGCCCCCTACTCCTCGAGTCTGATCCAAGAGAAGGGTCGAAGGAGTACATAAGGATTATATAGCGTCTTCGAGGCAGCTCGTGCTAGGCCTTGTGATCGACCGATCAGATGTAATGACACGGCGAACGGATTGGGAGTAATGTCAAAACCGATCGATCGGCTATAGCGATATGGCAGGTGGATCGGGTGTAACGATGGGGTCGATCGGGCGAGTGTAGTGGTAGGGCCGATCGAACGTGTGACAAGGCCGACCGATCGATCTTGGTAACAGGGCCGACCGATCGATCGCAGCAACAGGGTCGACCGATCGGACGTCAAGTCTTAAATGAAACACTAAGTGTAATCATTACTGACGATTCGCGTCCCCTGACAGACTGTCATGCACATCCTTTTAACTGCTGCGCAACCGTCAAGTGCATCCTTTTAACTGCTGGGCAGCTGTCAGGTGCGTCCTTTCAGCTGTTGCGTCGCTCCGGATTTCTAACAACCCTAATTCACCCCAGCTCGGATCTTGCCACGTGCCCGAGTTTGGCTCGGATTTCCTCCACGCGTCCCACGATGGTTGGAGCGTCCTTTCAGTCGATCTTCTATAAATGCTAGGATTGACGGACTACAGATTTTCTTCACGCGTATTTTGTTCTCCAGCTTCTGCTTTCCCTATTTTTCATCCCTCTGCATTTCTTTACCTGTAGTTGTCGGAATTTTATCGCACCGCCGTTCAAATCCCCCACTCCAGTCACTAAACTAGGTACGTCCTTTCTCTGACCCTTATTCACAAATTTCCTTTCCGTAGCTATGTCGTCTACTAGTCCTAGAAGTGACACTAGACTTAGGGATAAAACCACCGTTTCTTCTTCTATCTCACCGTCTCCTCGCCAATCTTCACCACGAGCATCACCGAGTGATAGCTGGGAAGTAGGTATGGTTCTGAGGGGGCTCCCTCAGGAGTTATCTGCTGAGAGGATTTTACCAATTATTGGGCCGTTGGAGTCAGTGGCAGAAATGGTGGAGGCACCGGAGGCCGGCAGGAATGAAGCGCCGAGGGCAAGGGGAGATAAGGAAATTGGGGTTAGTGCCCAAAAGGACGGGCAGGTAGTCGAGAAACCGCCGAGCGATCAATCAACGATGACCGAGAGGGAATTGAACCGATCGGTCATTAAGAATAACATCCCTACGTCATGGGGACCCAAGTTGGCCTTCGAGAGGGAGCGAATCCATAGCAATTTGGGAGGCTACTTCGCTGTTTCGGACAGCTTTTTCTCGACCGGGGCTATGAAGCTTCCATACGCCCCGATTATTGACGATGTATGTGACGTCTATGCGTTGAGGCCGAGTCAAATCCCCCCGAACGGTTGGAGGTTTATCAATGGTCTAGCCTTGTTATGTCACCAGTTTGGGTGTCCTCCCTCGATCGGCATTCTGCGCCACTTCTTGCGGATGAACCAAAGTTCGAGCGCTGGGGCCAGGGTCCCTCACTTCCAGTATAGAGACGCGAGGTATCGTCCTGCTGGAACCCTTCAAAGGTCCAAGCATGGCGGACGAAGTATTTCTTTGTGAGGCCCCTGGGATCTGCCTTTGAAGCTAGGCCGTGGAAGTATCCCCTGACCGAGCGATGAAACGACATCTCAAGTCTGCTCCTTAACAGGGAGGAATGGGAGGCGGTCGACCGCATTAAGGCACTCGGTCGATACGACTTCGATCGCCTCATTCTGGGGTATCGCAGGGGGGCCTCGGCCGATTCATTCTTAATCGAGCCCCCGCCCCGAATTAGCGAGCTAGGAGAAGAAACTATGCCTCCTGGTTGATTCTTTGTAATTTAATCACTTCCTGCATGCTCAAGTACTATTTTCAATGTCTGACCTGCTTTTATTGTTGTGCAGCCATGGCAAGGGTTATTGATTTCGCCGGATCCTCCAGCTCCACCAGAGGTCAGCGCAAAGCTGCCAGGCCCTCTCCAAAGACAAAGGGGCAGGACAAGAAAAGGGAGGCCGGCGCGGTTGTCGCTCAGCCTACTGTTTCCAAACCGGACGTCGCTTGGCCTACTTTTCTCGAGTCGTCTGCAGTGCTCGCTCTGGCGGCTGCACCTGAGCAGCCAACAGTGATGACCCGGTTGGCTGGTGAAGGCCTAACGGTCATAGAAGAGGAGAAGGAAGAGGTTGAGCTACCTCTTAAGAGGAAAAAGACCGTTCGGGTTATCGATCGACTGCCCTGCCCATCGAACCAAGGCAGGAGGAAAGAGAAGGGGGAAGAGCGTGTTGCCCAATCGGATAAGGGCAAGGGGAAAAGGAGAGCGGCGAGCGCCGAGAAATGGGAGCCAGCAATCAGCCTGGATAAGGCTGCGTCGCTTGGGGACTTTGACGTTGCTCTTCACATTGCTCAGAGGGTCGTTCCCCCTACAAATGAGAAGCTTATTTACTCATTGGATAATCAGGAGCTGGCGGCCCGTCTCATCCGTAACTGTGCAAGAGATCTGGCGTTCGCTTCCGCGATGCACCAACGTATCGAGCAGCTCGACGAGACTACCCGAACACTGGACTAGGAAGTCCGTGATCTTCTTGAGCAAGTGAATAGCTTGAGGGCCGAGCTTTCCGGGACCAAGGAAGAGAGAGACGTCTTCCGGGCTCAACTCTCTTCCTTGGAGGAGGAGAAGAAGGAGGAGAAGAAATCTTGGG